>ML270998.1:0-67133 GCA_005239495.1 Nicotiana undulata | reverse complement strand
TTTTTTTTTTTTTTTTGGGGTGGGGTGGGGTGGGGGTATAGACATTTCTACATCTCTTTTTTTGAGGGACCTCTCTGTTCATTTAAGCACCGAGTATTGTTCGTTTATGCAGGTTGTGAGGAAAAGCTCTGCTACTCCTGAAGCAGCATCTGTCACTGTATGGCCTCGTGTTACCAGGGCTGGTCCTTTTGCGGTTTCTAGGTTTGGCCGGGTTCCTTTTCCTAGAGGCATCCCCACTATGTACAGGTCCCGGCTCCCAGTCAGGCCTGGTGCTAGAAGTATGCAATGGAAGCGTGATGCTCAGCCCACATCGGCTGAGAATTCCGGTTTGCTAACACCCTCAAGTAATGCAGTACCTTCTTCCATTCCACGGAGTATGACATATGTACGAGCAGAATCTAAGACTAATGGAGATTCTAGTGCGGCTTAGTTGATTAGAGCAGTTCCTGCAGTCCTATCTCTCCGAGAATCCAGCTCTTTGTGGGATGAGTTGAAGTCCAACAGACATACTTAGACTGTACATGATTGCTTCATCTGGTGCATCAGTCAAAATAGGGATACATGTGCGCGTAATCACGAACAGAGTGTCACTGCTTTTGCTTTATCTTAGTGTTCTTTCCATATATTTGGGCGGGAAAGACATTGGGTAAATGTTATTAGATTAGGTTTTTGAAGTGGTTATTATCAGATTGTTGGATCCAGCTGGAATCTGTGAATAGAAGGTGGAATGGTGGATGTGGTGTTTATTTGATTAGAGACATTTGAAATTTCATTCTTGATAAGGAAAAAGAAAGAAAAAAAGTTTAGAAGAGGAAAAAAAGTGAAAAACAAAGTGTGCTGCCTTAGCTGCATTTTACATATCTTGTTTTGGTCCAATAATATGCTTACTAGTTGAGATCTGCAATCAGTGCGAATTTAGTTGATGATTTGGCATTATTGTTAACAGAGCTTTCAAAAGAAATGCAGAGCCTGGAAAGGACTATTTTACTCTTTATCATTCTGTAATTTGCTTTGGCCAACAAATTCATGTTTTTGAAAGCAGAGCCTGGAAAGGGCTTTTACTGTATCATTCTGTAATTTGCTTTGGCCAACAAATTTATGTATCTATAATTTTGTATTCAAGGGAATACCTGATTACTTTGACGAAACATACTGTGGATTTGTTTGGTCAAAGTAACAATAATAGCCGTTGGAAAAGAAAAGAAAAGAAAGATTAAATACAGTTGTGTGTTTGTGTGTTTTCTTACTAACAATTTTGTGGTCAAGACAAAAACCCTTTGTGGGTTGGATCACCTCCAGTAATTTTCAATACACATCTTGATTGAAGCCACGTGTTCGTGGAAATTAGATGGCCCGATGTCATCCTTTTCCTCCACCCGTCTAAAAGTCTCTCCTCCCAAACAAAAGAGAATACATAATCCAAATTAAAAGAGTGACTAGCTGGATGCAAAGGAGGGGAGTATGTTTGGTCGGTCGGTTATTTTATAAAATTTATATTATACTAATTTTTCGGTTACTTTATTATGAATAATTAAAATTAGACATTTCAAAATTATCAATCAGCTGAGTTTCTCTTCGGTATCGTTACAATATGACTATTTTTTGGTATTATTTAAAATGGTCATGTAAGAGTTGCGAGTAGAAGTTAGAACGTGATAATATACACGCTAACATAGGACTTGGGAAAACTTTTAGATATTTTTATTGTTCAAAAAGTAATGAATCAAGAGAACGTAAAAGTTATTCAGAATAGAGATCCATTCCACTATTCTACGGTAGCATAAACTAAATAAAGCAAAAATAAAATAAATATAAATCACGCGAGTGAAAAAATATTAATCACGTTGGGATTTAAGAATAGAGTCAATAAGATTAAGTATCAAACAAGAGATATCTAAATCATACGAGAGGAAGCCGGTCGACGAATGCGTGCGGAGGTTGTAGCAGTGTTGAATGAACGGTTGATTTGGAACCAGACCGAGTAACTTTAAAGATGGTCCCGATGTTAGATTATGAAGAACCGACGGTTTTATTGGTGACCCATTCAAAAGAAGCTGGCCGCTTTGACTTCGATTAGCCAATCGAGTGCGGAGGGTGCTGCATTCTTGATTGATTGAGACAAAACGATTCCCTCAATACAACTTAACTTGTCAAGCTTATACGAGTAGTGAAGAAGTATAGAGCACTTTGGTTGGTTATTGACCAACGAAAATCTAATACTTACTACTCAAGATCGTTGGACTTGCTACTCAAAATGTTGGAATTAATTTAGTGCCAAGAGGAGTAGCAGATTAGGTTTGTGTGTTAATTACTTGTTGGCTTGTAGCCGTTTTCATAATTCTAAGGCTCAAGATTTTTTCTTTTAATGGTTTATTATTTTAAACTTAATATATAAAATATATCTTTCATGTATAAATTTATTTGGTAAGATTTACTATTTTTTGATTTATTTTTATAAAATTTAAAATCTACCCTAATGATTCAGTACGATTATAGATTTATACAAATATTTATTCTTGAAAGAAAGCTAATAATCGATTCGACCTATTCGATTAGATCGATTTAGTGGATTTTAAAAGAATAGATGACACCTCTAGTTGTTCACAGAGCTGTTATTTCGGGTGTACAATTTAATACGAGTACTAATTATAGATGAACTACATATTTTGACCATTTCGAGTTAACAATTTGACTACAAACAATGCGTTGAACCACATTATTAGGATTAACGAAAAAAGGAAGAGTTCGAAGTATTTTGTCCAGCAAAGTTAAATAAGACTAAAACTTACAATATGTCTCAACTTTTAAACTTTGCGAAAATTTTGAAAATCAATTGAAGCAGTGTAACGTAAGTAGTTTCAAATTAGAGTCGATCGGATCCGTTCTCTTTCATTTTTTCCTATGGTTGAGTATACCATTGTCAGGTAGACCTGTTAAATAGGCCGACCCGACTCGACCCGATCCCGTTGATTCTTGGCCCGAGGATCCTTAACCGAGCCGGTTCGATTCACTTTTTTATAAGGACCGGTCCGAATTTGACCAGTTAATAAAAACACGTTGACTCGACTCGTAACCCGTGATCCCTTAACCCGGGCCCTAATGGGCCGCATCCAATTTAATTAAAAAAAGAAGTTAAAAACTGATAAATGATAAATATTTTGAACTTATACCTATATACGAACTTGAAATTACTACTATATGTCCTTGAAGCTAGTTAGAATAAAAATGAAAGAAAAATCATACTTTATCAACATTAAAATTCGATAAACATATAGAATTCGACTATTTTGACAAGACGCCTCATAGTATCTGGTAATATATTCTTTCTTCTTTGTTTGGATTCAATTTTTAACCAATTGGTTAGAAAATTGCGAGACAATTTTAATCCTTATTGGACAGTCATGTATATGTGGGAACTCGTGTACATGATTTTAAAGTTACAATTGAGATCAAACCAGTTTGAGCTTCAAATAATTATCTTAAAGTTACAATTTATACAATGCTTGTTATAAAAGAAAAGAATGAGGTTTATCACTGCAAAAAAAGCTTCTTATGAATATTTTTACATCAGTTAAAAAATTAAGCAAGTATTTATTAATTAATATCTTTTTCTTCTGATCTTCACAATTTACGGTTAGTTATTATGCATTTCGATATGTATATGCCTCTTGTCCTGTGTTTGTAGAGATCTTGCATCATACAGTGTTTTCTTGGCATATGACAAAAAGTAATAAAAAAATTAAAGAGATGATGAGAATTATGAGATGTAGTAATCTTCCAATCCTTTATAATCCTGCATTACAACTCTGCAATTAATCAGAAAGTGAGACAATAAAGTTCTTACCTTAAATTGACAAAATGGTTCATTATTCATAATTAATATCCTCAACTTTGACAAAATGGTTCATTATTCATAATTAATATCCTCAACTAACTAATATTCATTTTTTACTATAAATAGTATCAATTAACATGGCATTACATAAGCAATTAGCAAAAATATTAGAGCATCACTAGTTAATCAAAGATAATTTACTAGGCCATGGCTACAAATTTCCCTAAGTGTCTTTTCCTTTGGATTTTTGCAGTTTTTTGCTCTTATTTGGTTACATTTTCCTCTTGCCAACCAAGTGGTTATTCACAAGCTGTTGCAACCTTTTATGAAAATCCTACTAGTCCTGGGAGTGGTAATATCTTGAATTGTTGTTTGTTTATACTATTCTTTTTCATAAGACTTATGTAGTATACCTATTAGATTAAAATTAGATTAAACCTACTTTAGATTTCAAATACAACTTTGAAGGTAAATCTTAATGGTTCAATTATTGGCTGTCTGAATTTCACTTTGTTAGAGAGGGTATGATTTGCTCTTGTAATTATTTCCTTAACAATTTCTTCTCCACTTCCCCTACATAATAATAATAAAACATACGAATAGAATTTTTGTAGGCAAATGTACACCAAAATGGCCTGATCAATATAGTCTTGATTTTACATATTTTATTAAGGATTCTAGTGCTAAATGATTGAAAAACACAAATTATTCTTATTATTTTATTCTAGGTGGAGCATGTGGGCTCGAAAATGACATAGCAAGCGCTCCCTATAATGCAATGATCACAGCGGGAAATCAAGCTCTTTTTAAGCAAGGCTCTGGATGTGGTGCATGCTACCAGGTAAACATATATTAGGTGGTGGAGCCACACAAATGAATGAAATTCAACAAAGAAAGTTATATAACGTAAATTGGGTAAAAATATATTAAAATATATAAAATATTAAATCTCCTTTAAGATAAAATAAGGTGCAAATTCTAAATGTAATATTTTTAGATCTCTTCGAATCCACTTGACAAAATTTCTGATTCCGCTACTAATTTTATAAATTTATAATTTAAATAAACGTACCTTATTTTGCATGAGATGACAAGGAAATAAAACTCTAAAACGAAAGAGAGAATGTGCATGAATATTTTAGTTTTATACATAAATGCATTCCATCTCTATAATGTCGGCATCGCTTTTCAGGTGCTGTGCACTCAAGACCAAAATCCACATTGTTCGGGAAATCCAATAACAGTAACCCTTACAGATGAGTGCCCAGGAGCATGCAATAATGATCCGGTTCACTTCGATATAAGTGGAATTGCCTTTGGAAAATTGGCGAAGCCTGGTGAAGCTTCACAATTATATAATGCAGGAAGAATCTCGATTTTTTACCAAAGGTGAATTGTTCTACAAAAACTAAAAATTACTTCATTTATTCCATCTTATTCGTACGTTTTTTTATAGGAAGCAATACATTGGTTTTTTCCTCTTATTTTCCTTACGAGGAACACAACTAATGGATTAATTTATTTTATTTTTATTGGACCATACAGGGTAGCATGCAATTACAACACAAATATCTTATTTAAGGTGGACAAAGGTTCCAATCCTAATTTCTTTGCAGTTACATCTGAAGCAGTAGATGGAGATGGTGACCTTTCTTTAGTTGAAATCCAAACAAGCAATTCGAGTTGGACACCAATGCAGCGAATGATTGGGGCAACTTGGAGTGTTGGCATACAACCGGACACACAAAAACCTCCTTTTTCCCTCAGACTTACTTCAGAAACAAAGCAGAGTGTCACTGCTCCGAATGTCATTCCAGACGGTTGGCAACCAAGATCAATTTACAAATCAAATGTTAATTTCCCAAATAACCTATAGGGTGAAAGTAATAAAGAAGGGAACAATATGAGGGTATGATGTAGATTGTTGAATACCATTTATTTACCTACCCTATCAAGTATAATTTATAAAATAAAAATACCTTCTTTAATTTATTTTGAATATGCAACTAATTCTATTTCATGCCTTCTCTTTAATTTGAGCTCTCTCTAATAAAATAAAAAATGGCTGCTATCTTTGTTGTAATTGCAAAGATCGACAATAAGAATGAAATCACAGAACCTCTATCACAGCTCCCATGGCTACGAAGGAAGCTTCTAGAGATAATGAAGACCTCAACTGAGAAGAAGAAAATAGAATGAATAAATGAACTTCATCATCTGCATTAGTGCTCCAATGTATATATACATGTGTATTGAATGGCTAACTAACTGTAAACTAACTATGGTCTAGTAGCTACAATATTAACTAACTAACCTACAGTGTTAACTAACTCCAGTACCATTAATTGACTAACACTGTATTAACTAACTAATGACTGTGATTAAAATATAAATATTCTCAATACCCCCCCTCAAGTTGGAAGTGGTGAAAACACTGCCAACTTGTCTAAAACACCAGAATGCTTGATGCCTGTTAAGGCCTTAGTGAGAATATCTGCGAGTTGATGATCAGTGGTAATGTGATGTAAATAAATGAGGCCTTCTTGCAACTATTTTCGTACAAAATAACAGTCGACCTCGATGTGCTTGGTACGCTCGTGAAACACAGGGTTCTTGGCTATGTGTAGAGCTGATAGGCTGTCACAAAATACTGAAATAGGATGAATGGAGGTAACTCCTAGCTCAGTTAGAAGTCTGCTTAGCCATACCAATTCACCAACCACTTTTATAAGGGACCTGTACTCTGCCTCTGCTGAAGACAATGAGACAATTTCTTGTTTCATAGACTTTCAGCTGAGTGGGCTATTGCCTAGCATAACTACATATCCACTCACAGACCTCCTGGTATCTGGACAGGACGCCCAATCAGAGTCACAATAGGCCTTCACATTCCAATCTGCAGATTTAGACATGAAAATTCCCAAGGTAGGATCACACTTAAGATATCTCAAGAGATGATAAGCAGCTTTTAAATGAGGCTCTCTAGGATCCTGCATGAACTGGCTTAGATGTTGGACTCCAAAGGCAATGTCCAGCCTGGTATTAGTGAGAAAATTCAATTTCCCTATTAGTTTCCTATAAAAAGTAGGATCACTCAATGACATGCCTTCCTTAGCCTTTAATTTTTCATTAGGATCTAGAGGAGAACTTAGAGCAGTGTACTCTAAGCAATTGTACTCTTTCAGCAGGTCCAGAACAAATTTCCTCTGAGAGATAATCACACCATCAGTTCTGTGTAAGACTTCTAGCCCCAAAAAATAGTGTAAGCAACCCAAATCTTTTATCTTGAACTTCTCATGAAGCAAGGATTTCAGCTGCAATATGCCTTCCATATCTGTTCCTGTCACTAGGATATCATCCACATACACTGCCACATAAATCACCAATTTTCTATTTTGTTTACAGAAAAGGGAATAATCATTCAAGGAATTATTGAAACCTTTAGAGCATAGAGATTCAATCAATTTCTCATACCATTGTCTACTAGCTTGCTTAAGTCCATATAGTGACTTGTTCAACTTGCAAATCAAAGATTGATCTTTTACCATGAGCCCTGGTGGAACTTGCACATAAACTTCTTCATGCAAGTCTCCATGAAGAAAAGCATTGTTCACATCCAGCTGGAACATAGACCAGTCATTTTTAACAGCAACAACAATAAGTGTTCTCACTGTAGTCATCTTTACAACAGGAGAAAACGTTTCTGTGAAATCTATACCCTCTTGTTGAGTGTATCCTTTTACCACTAGTCTAGCTTTGAACCTTTCTATTGTTCCATCAGACTTATGTTTCACTTTGTATACCCATCTATACCCTATTGCCTTTTTGTTGGGAGGAAGAGTGACTAGATCCCATGTATTGTTAGCATAGAGTGCCTCAAACTCTTGAATCATTGCTGCCTGTCAAGCAGGGCTAACAACAACTTCTTCAAAAGATGATGGTTCACTGTCATTGCAAATGTTACTTACCAAAGCTTGACTACTTGGATTCATGGATTCATGAGCTATATGGTGACAACTGGAAAACATATTGTTGAGAGAAAAGGAATGTTTTTCTTTATTGTTAACATTTTGAACATAATCTCTCAAGTAAGTGGGAGTATTATGTTCCCTTTGTGACCTTCTTGGAGGAATGAGAGAGTGATGTATTGGTTGTACATCAGTGAAAGATGGTGAGTAAGTTGGTGGATCAATGAGATTAGAAGTGAAGTCAGGAGTTTGAGGTGTGGGATCAAAATGAGAATAAGATGAAGAAGAGGAGGCAGTAGGTGATGAATGAGATGGATTCATATAGCTTTCATGAGATGGATTAGTAGATTCATTCTCAACTTCATTGTAAGCAACATGTACTTGTTCATCATATGTGGCATTGTCAAAGAACCTTGGCAGAGGGTTTGATTTTGAATGTAGATCAAATGGGAATAAGAACTCATGGAAAACAACATCTCTAGTAATGTGAATCTTTTTAGTTGCCAAATCCAAAAATTTGTAACCTTTAACACCAAAAGGATACCCAAGAAAGACATGTGGGACAGACCTTGGCTCAATTTTGGTTATGTGGACTTTAGGTGTTGTGGGGAAACATAGGCAGCCAAAGCTTCTAAGCTGTGTATAATCTGGCTTCTTACCATATCGAACTTCAAAAGGAGATTTATTCTGGAGGTAAACAGTAGGTAGTCTATTGATATGTGTGTTGCTGTTAGGATGCATTCCCCCCAGTATTTCAAGGGCAATTTGGATTGAAAAAGCAATGCGCTAGCTGTTTCAAGTAAATATCTATGTTTTCTTTCCACTACTCCATTCTATTGTGGTGTGTAGGGACAAGTTCTTTGGTGGATAATGCCCTTTGATTGAAAGAAGGTACTGGCTTCTAGGTTGTTAAACTCCAGTCCATTATCAGATCTAATGAACTGGATGTTGGTTTTGAACTGGTTCTCAACTAAGAGAATGAGACTCTTAATTGCCTGTAAGGCATTGCTTTTGCAGGATAACAACTGAGTCCAGGTAGTTCTGCTATGGTCATCTACCATGGTAATAAAGTATCTGTATTTATCATGAGTGTGTTCATTGTAGGGTCCCCACAAGTCTACATGTAGTAGTTCAAAAACTTTGGAGGTTGTACTAGTTTTCTGTGGAAAAGGAAGTCTGGCCTGCCTTGCCATGGGACATATTGTGCAGATGAAAGGTTGTTTGGGAGAAAAACTGGCTGGTATGGTGGAAAGGCCTCTCATTTTTGCAAATGGTACATGTCCCAATCTATTGTGCCATTAAACATTCACATTACTAGAGAAATGTTTAGATTCTGAAATACTATCATTCAAAACAGTACAATTAAAGGTTGAAAGAGAAGTGTTCTGCACATCATTCATAAGGAAATTATTTACAGATGAGAATAAGGGAAACTGCAGATTATTGAGAGAAGTACTATTTACATCACAGAAATGAGTAGAAATTGGACTATGAGAATCAATGTTTCTCAAGCACTTGGTGCACAGCAGGTACAAGCCATCCCTTACTCTACCAATCTCCAGAGGCCTCTTCACTGAAGGGGCCTGCAGAAGACATGTATTGTCAGTGAATGATGCAATACCTCTGAGATGTTTGGTTAACCAGAAAACAGACACAAGATTGAATTTGAAATAAGGAATTAGGATAACTTTATGCAACACAATTTTAGATGTTAAAGCAACATCACCAATTTCAGAAACTTTGACCTTGTATCCATTAGGTAGAACTACTAGGAGAGGGTAAGGTAAAAAGTTGATGTTAGACATTAGGGATCTGTTGAAAGTCATATAATTGGATGCTCCTGAATCCAATATCCATGTATCAACTTTGGACTCAAAACATCTACAAGAAAGTTTACCAAAATCTATAGAAGATGTGCATACTATCATACCTGCAAAGTTAGCAGCATTAGCACTAGGTGGCCGAGAACCTCCAGAGTCTCCATTTCCCACATGAAATTGTTGTAGTAGATTCACAAGTTGACCATATTGTTCCTCAGTGATCTTCATATTTCTTCCATCATCTTGTATTTTGTTCTCACTTTCCTTGCTAGTAACATCACCATTGCTGACTCCTTGCACACTTGCAACCACTCTGTTGCCCTTATTGTTATATCTAGAACTCTGACCATAATTGTGCCCATTTGAAGAATGCCTTGGAGTAAAATTTTGAACAATATTCTGATTGTTCTGTGGATATCCATGCAGTTTGTAACATCTGTCCCTAGTGTGACCTGGTCTCCTGCAATATTCACATACATGCCTAGTTCTAGGAGCTCCACCATAACTATTTGTCCGAAAACTTGTTTTAAAAAGGCCTTGTCCTGTTGTGTTCACATTCAGTGAGGTTGATTCAAAAGGCATGTGGTTAACTGGTTTAATCTCCCCCTGTTTCTCATCCTGAACTAGAAGCGAAAAAGCCTGGGCTAGGCTAGGTAGAGGGTTCATCATGAGGATGCTACCTCGAACTACTGTATAGACCTCATTTAATCCCATGAGGAACTGAATTAGTCTTCTGTCTTGCTCAGCTTTGAACATACTCTCCTTCGCCCCACAATTGCAAACACAATTACACTGATTCCTCTTGTTCAAAGTAGTAAATTCTTCCCACAATTTCTTCAATTTAGTGTAATATGTAGTTACGTCAAGTGTGCCTTGGGATAAGTTGTTGATTTACTTCCGAATTTGATACAGTCTCGCTCCATTGGTCTGTTCATATCTATCCTCCAATTCCTTCCAAAGCTCAACAGAATCATTCGCATATTCCACACTATCTGATATCTCCTTGGAGAGTGAATTCAATATCCAAGATGTCACCATATTATCACATCGTTCCCATTGTCGAAATTGTGACGACGAAGTATCTGGCTATTTACATTCACCACTTACAAAGCCTAATTTGTTCTTCACAGATAGACTTCTCAATACACTTCTCCTCCAGGATCTGTATCCTATTCCATCAAAAGCTACTGAAACAAACATAGCTCCTGGGTTATCTGACGAATGAAGATACAAGGGATCACTTGGATCGAAACCTCTGTTCGTTGCAGTAATCGTAGCAGCAATATCCACTCCAGTCGACTCGTTTTGATCAAGCACAACCATAATCGAGAATGATAATCAACAAATCGTCAACAACACAACTGTATTTTTCGAATTAGGGCAAATTTCGAAAAAGATCGAAATCGAAGAGAGACAAAAATCAATTCAACGAAATAAAGGTATAGAAAGGCTAGATCGGCCTTGCTCTGATACCATGCAAAGATCGACAATAAGAATGAAATCACAGAACCTCTATCACAGCTCCCATGGCTACGAAGGAAGCTTCTAGAGATAATGAAGACCTCAACTGAGAAGAAGAAAATAGAATGAAGAAATGAACTTCATCATCTGCATTAGTTCTCCACTCAAATGTATATATACATGTGTATTGATTGACTAACTAACTGTAAACTAACTATGGTCTAGTAGCTACAGTATTAACTAACTAACCTACAGTGTTAACTAACTCCAGTACCATTAACTGACTAACATTGTATTAACTAACTAATGACTGTGATTAAAATATAAATATTCTCAATAGTAATTACTTTTTTTCATAGAAAAATGACGAGTTAGTTCTTTATGTTTGCGACAAAGAAGCACTTTTGGTCCAATAGGTCGAGAATTCCTGGATCCACATGGCCAGAGATAAACTAACTTTGACGATATAATCTCTTAATTAAATTACTCCCTAGATTATTAACATTTCCCTAAGTGCAAAGTGTGTACATGGAGATGATGTTTTTTCTTTTTATAAACATGAATTTCTTTGTGGTAATTAGAAAAGAAAAGAAAACGTAAGCTTGAAATTTTTCTTCAGAAAAGAAAGGTCTTCAAATAATTTGATGACTATTTACCATAATTATTTCTTTCTTTTATTTTTATATTTTTTAAACTTTATGGAGTAGTTAACAAATGCTACTACTATAGCAGTAGAATAGTACTAACATTAAAGGAAGTGTGTATTCTCAACACACAATTTTCAAGGGTTGACCAAAGAAAAAAGAGATTAGGCCTTTCTTGGGCCTCTTAGAACTCGAACGCATGGAAAAAACACAAAAGTAGTTCTCGACACGACATATATCCAACACAAACTTGCTCTACATTCCAAGTCTTCACAATTGTTTTTAGTAAATATCATGTAAAATCAAATTACGTAGTTCTCTAAATTTACCAATAACCTAAGGCGGATCCCCATGTCCTTTATACCCTATAGAACAAGTGTCATGACCTCAATTTCCTGGGATGTCGTGATGACACCTAGTTTTTGAGACTAGGTAAGCCTAACACATGCTAATTTAATAACAAAATTGAACTATTTAATCATTTATCATAAATCATTAAATGACATACATAGCTGCAAGCGGCCAGTAGTTACATTTTGTTCAAAACCAGTAGTATGGAGTCATAGTCACAACTAAAACACACTAGAATTTCTAAACACATACTGTTTTGAATTACAATTTAACAGTAGTATAGTGAAGTAAGATAGTGACTCCGAGGCCTGCGAACGCCAAGCAGGTATACCTTGAAGTCTCCCGCCACACAGACGTAACTCTCACTAATACCATCAGAATACTTGGATTTGCACAAAAATGTGCCGAAGCGTAGCATGAGTATGCCACAACGGTACCTAGTAAGCTTCAAGCCTAAACTCGGTAGAGTAGTGACGAGGCCAGGTCAAGACACCTACTAGACATAGAAACCTGTTCAAGATATACATAAGCTAACAATGGAAAGAACATCAATGTAAGACCAACAACAAATTTTTTTATTGATTTACACTGAACTCAAATAAGAAAAAACGAATGACAACTCAAATAATCAAATCGCTCCCAACGCATGGACTTACAACAAAAATTACTCCGAAGCAGCACACCTCATAAATCACAAGTCATGAACCACAATTTTCAAATCTTACACATATGACACCTCGTGCCTACAATAACAATCACGTTCACATGAAAAAATCCACATGCTACCATGTACTTTGCAACAGTGAAAAATATCAATTTAGATGAATGAGAGATACATTTAAACACCATAAAATATAATAACAATCTTGAATAAAGTAAGGTGTCAAATGAAATAATGAGTTTATTTTAGAATAAAATAAAGTAAAATAATATATAATTTATACGAAATAGAATATAGGATGGGTTTAATTTAGAAATCAATAAAATTGGGTAAAAGTATCATTTTTAAACAAAGCAAAACATTAGTTAACTTAACGAATTAAATATAGAATTTTGTTATGAAAAAATATGATAACAATTTTAAGTAAAGTAAACATCTAACATGGTGATGGGTATGATTTGAAAACCCAATTATACTGAAAGTGCGATAACTATTTAGAATAATAAGGCACCAAGTGAGATAACGAGTTCTATCTTAAGAGGCACATAGACTAAAGCATGTTAATAAGTTTTTAATTCAAACCATTATGTGTCACAACCCAGAATCCCAACCTCGGGGTCGTGATGGCGCCTAACATCCCCTTGCTAGGCAAGCCGACGTGAGATAGTTAATTAGTTAAATTTTAACAGTTTAAAACAAAGTGATGGTAAATAACAAGGGATAGGTACTCAAACTAATACAACACCAGCATAAGTGATGTAATAACATCTACTCCCAAAGATCTGGAGTCACGAGTACACAAACTACTAGAAGTTCTACAAATAAAGTCTGAAATAATATAACCATTTCGGATGTAATGAACAATAAAAGAGGAAAGAGAAAGGGACTTCGACGTTTGCGTACGTCAACAGATATACCTCAAGTCTCCGTATGATAATCCGAGCTAGTGCACCTCACGTACAGTTGGGACCAGTACTAAAATCAGCACAAGAAGTGCAGTGTGTAGTATGAGTACAACTGACCCAATGTACTCCATAAGTGTCGAGCCTAACCTCGACGAGGTAGTGACGAGGCTATGACAGGACACTCACGTAATTAAAGTACAAACATAGATATATGTACCAAACAATAACAAAATAGAGATTTAATATGAACATCTGGGAGGTGACATGCGAAATGGGGGAAAATATACGATAACTACAACAAGAATGAAAACACAAGACAGTCAAATAAATCATCAACTAAGGAGTACATATAACATACGATACGAGAATGACATGACATCACTCTTCGTGATTTTACTCTCATCCTTACCATGAAATGATGTCATAAGAGAAATGAAATGACACGACATCACCCTTCGTGATTTTGCTCTATCTCACCATGTAACAGTGAATAACTGACATAGATTGGCACAACATCATCCTTTGTACTATAATTCTCTTCCTTACCATGTCGTAATGAATATACAAATTCGGGAGATAAATATTGCAAGGTATGTACTTTACGTCAATTACGATTCCAAGATACCAAACCTCAACTATTACTAATTAATCCATAAATACGAAAAGAACGATCAAATAAGTAATAATCTAATCTAAGCATGGGTGTCATAATTAAAGAGGCAATAAATCACAAGGAAACAAGTTCTACCTGCATGCTTTAACCCCAACAACAACGCATAAGTACTTATCACCTCACATATACGTTGTACCCACACATTAAACACGTAACAATTAAACAAACAAGTCCTAATTACTCAAGTCTAGGTTAACCACAACACTTACGTTGCTCCTCAACCAATTCAAAGTTCAACTACGGCCTTGCCTTTCGAACAAGCCTCCGAACCAACCAAATCTAGAAAATTATTAACCAAACGATTCAAAATAAGCCTTAAAAACTACACACGAATGAAAGAGGTTTAATCTAGATCATTATTGAAAAAGTCAACCCCCTGGGTCCGCTTGGTCAAAACCCGAGGTTTGTACAAATCCTGATCATCCACTGACCCCAAGCCTGGTTATGCAATATAATTCAAAATTTGACCACAATTTGAGGTCTAAATTCTAATTTTACAAAAATTCCTAATTCTACCCAAATCCCTAATTTCTACCATGGAAATCCTAGCTTTAAGGCTGAAACCTTATAGAATATATGGGTAATTGTAAGAAAGTAGAATAGAGTCACTTACCAATGAATTGAGGAAGAAAAGCCCTTGGAAAAATTGCCTCAAGGATGTTTAGGGTGGGGAATTTGAGAGAATGAGCTAAAATCCCGTTTTTCTCAGCTTTTGACCTTACGCAGATGTTGCAATTGCGACATGGGGTTCACAATTGCGAACCTCGCAAATGCGAAAAATTCTTAGCAAATGCGAAGGTGTCACACCTATGTTTCCATTGCAAATGCAAGCAATTTGTTCGTAATTGCGAACGTGATACTATCACAAATGCAACAGAAATATCGTAAATGCGAGAACCCCAGTACCAGCCCATGCTCGCAAATGTGAAGTGTCCTTCGCAAAAGTGAGGCTCGCATTTGCGAGCCAGACTTCACATTTGCAAAGTCTACAGTCCAGCACCAGATGAAACTTGCATCAACTATGATTCTAAGTCCAAAACCACTTCGAAGCCTATCTGAAACTCACCCGAGCCCTCGGGGCTGCAAACCAAAGATGCACACAAGTCCAAAATATCATACGAACTTGCTCACGCGATCAAAACACCTAAATAACACCAAGAACTACGAATCAGACACCAAAAGAAATGAAGATTTCAATGAAATTTAAGAACTTCCAATATTTCAACTGGACGTCTGAATTACGTCAAATCAACTCTGTATTGCACCAAATTTTGCAGACAAATTATAAATACAATAATGAACCTATAACATGTTCCGGAACCAAAATCTGGACCCGGTAGGAATAAAGTCAAACCTTAGTCAAACTATTCTTTAAACCTTTAAGCTTATATTTTTCAACAAATTGTGATAATTGGAGCTAGGGACTTCAAATTATATTCCAGGTATACTCCTAAGTCCCAAATCACGATACGGACCCAACGAGACCGTCAAAATACTGATCCGAGTATGTTTTCTTACATTGACCGAAGTCAACTCAAATAAGTTTTAAGGCACGATTTCACATTTTCGTCAAATCTTCACATAAAAATATTTTTAAAAAAGACACGGACTATGCACGCAAATCAAGGAAGGATACATAGAGCTAATCGGGGTTTCGAACACATAGAATTGAGGGTTAAATCTCTAAATGACCTATTGGGTCATCACATTATCTGTCTCTAAAACAAACGTTCGTCCTTGAACGGACATAGAAAAGTACCTGGATTGGTGAAAATGTATGGATATCTACTCCGCATGTCCGACTCGGGACCCCGAAGTGGCTTCCTTGATCGGTTGACCTCTCAACTTCACTTGAACTGAAGGATAACTCTTAGACCTCAACTATCATACCTGTCGGGGATAGAATAGCCACTGATTCCTCCTTATAAGTCAAATCATTGTCCAATTGGACTGAGCTAAAATCTAACACATGGGACGGATCTCCGTGATACTTCCGGAGCATGGACACATGGAACACTAGATGGACTCCTAATAAACTGGGTGGCAATGCGAGCTTGCAGGCCACCTCACCCACTCTCTGAAGAGTCTCAAAGGGCCCGATATACCTAGGGCTCAACTTTCCCTTCTTCCCGAACCTCATCACATCCTTCATGGGTGAAACCCGAGGCAACACCCTCTCTCCGACCATGAATGAAACAACACAAACTCTATGGTCAACATAACTCTTCTGCCTAGGCTGAGTGGTGCGAAGTTAATCCTGAATAATCTTGACCTTATCCAAGGCATCTTGTACCAAATCTGTACCCAACAATCGAGTCTCCCCCGGTTCGAACCATCCAATTGGAGAACGACACCGCTTCCCGTATAATGTCTCATAAGGAGCCATTTGAATGCTTGACTGGTAGCTGTTGTTGTAGGCAAATTCTGCAAGTGGCAAGAACTGGTCCCAAGAACCCCCAAAATCCATAACACAAGCGCGAAACATGTCCTTCAATATCTGAATAGTACGCTCGTACTGTTCGTCCGCCTGGGGATGAAATGCTATGCTCAACTCAACCTGCGTGCCCAACTCACGCTGTACGGTCCTACGTACCTCGACCAAAAATGATAAACATGGGTACACCGTGTAGATGGACAATCTCACAAATGCAGATCTCAGCTAACCGCTCTAAAGAATAGGTAACTGCCATATGAATGAAATATGCCGACTTGGTCAACTTGTCCACAATGACCCATATCGCGTCGAACTTTTTCTAAGTCCGTGGGAGTCCAACAACAAAATCCATAGTGATGCTCTCCCACCTACGCTTAGGAATCTCTAACTTCTGAAGAAAACAACCAGGTCTCTAATTCTCGTACTTAACTTGTTGACAATTTAGACACCGAGCTACATATGCAAATATATCCTTCTTCGTCCTCCTCAACTAATAATGCTGCCGCAAGTCCTGATATATCTTGGTGATGACCGGATGAATAGAATACGGGGAACTGTGGGCCTCAGCAAGGATCAACTCTCGAAGACCATCCACATTGGGCGCACAAATACGGCCCTGCATCCTCAAAACTCCATTATCTCCAACCATAACATGCTTTTCATCACAGTGACACACCGTGTCTTTATGGAAAAGCAAATGGGGATCATCATAGCAACTCTCTATGATGCGCTCATACAGGGAAGATCGAGCGTCTGTGCAAGCCATGAATGGGCTCTGAAACATTTGTCACGACCCAAAATCCAACTAGTTGTGATGTCACCTAACCCAACCCGCTAGGTAAGCCAATTAGCAACAATCTAATTCAAATGAGATTTTTTGAGGAAATAATGAAAATATAACTAAATTTTTTATAAATGAATCCCTAAGGACTGGTAGTACAAATAATGAGCTTATAAGATTCCGAGTTTACAAAGCTAGTATAAAATAAATACATCATATGTTCGAAATGTACATAAACAAAATTTTCCATAAGTCTAAAGCTACCATGAACAAGAGGCAGCTATAACCGGAATGCATGTACATCGTCATTGCTAGCTCTCACCATACACATCAACATTAACATCCAAAATATGCACACAAGGTGCAGAAGTGTAGCATGAGTACAATCGACCCATGGACTCAGTGAGTAACAAACCTAACCTTAGGTTGAATGTAATGACGAGATGGGACAAAGGTCGGCGTCCAACACCAATAGCCAACATCAGTTCATAACAATGTAATAAAGCGGTAAAAGAAATAACTTAGAGATATGATGTTCGACGCGTTAACAATTACAGTCAATTGACATGCTTTTTAGGTATAATAGTAAAACCCAAATCCTTCAGGTATAACAGTCAATTGACATGCTTTTCAACAATAAATAAGATTTTTAGTTATCTAATAGCATGAGGAAAGTACTTCTCTATACCTAAATGTCGATATGCAAGTGAAATCAAGAATGTCAACAAAACCAGGTAACATGAGGAAATGCATCTCTATGCATGTATCTCAAGTACGCATATCAATGCAATGCATCTCTGTGATGAACTCATGTACTCACACTCTCAGAGTAATCAATCTCACTGTCTCGTAATCATGCTCAATACTCAGCGCACTCAGTACTCAGTACTGTACATGGAAGATGGATCCTAGGGCAGATCCAGCCCTAAAATCCATAGCAACTGCGCCCATTGTGGATGTGCAGACTCTGGAGGGGCTGATCTTTCTCAAGCACTATAATAAGGCAAATCTTGGCATGAATTAATACATCTTGCTACAACGTGCAACCCGATCCCATAAATATCACTCACAACAGGCCCTCAGTCTCACTCAGTCATCAATCTCTCCAGTCTCTCGGGATCACAAGATTCATGATAATTAGCCCAAATAGTGATGATATGATGTATGAATATTAGCCAACAAATACTGAGATATGATATGCAAATAATATCTACGACCAAATATAAATTCAAATTAAGCGATTAATTTAACATGTAACACGACCTCTGTGGGTCCCAACAATACCAACATGTGGCCTAAGCATGATTTCTAAAATGGATCACAACTCAATTACTATAGCACATTGAGATTTCATGGTTATAGATAAGATTAGGTAACTACACAGTACCACATAAATAGTTGAGTCACAATTCACACGGTGCACACCCACACGCCCGTCACCTAGCATATGCGTCATCGTGTAACGATTCGATCAGTCATTTTGGGAATTAGTGCCTCGTTCGGCGGGTTAAGGTTTCGAGAAGCTTCAGAATGGGTATTATGACTTGCGTGTGTGGCCGATATTGGTTTTTATATGATTTAGGGTTTAATTGAAAGAGCAATTCTTATTTTTGAAGCTAAAATGAAAAGAGTTGACCAGAGTTTGACTGTTGAGCAAACGACTTCAGAATGGAATTTTTATGGTTTCAATAGTTTCGTATGATGATTTTGGACTTTGGCGTGCATCCGAATTCGGATTTGGTGGTCCGTAGGATAATTTGAAGCATTTCGGAAACAAATGGAAAATTAAAGTTTTGGAAGGTTGAGAGGGTTGACCGAGAGTTGACTTTGGTGATATAGGGGCCGAGTTTCAATTTCGAGAGTTGGATTAGCTCCTTTATATCATTTGGAACTTGCATACAGATTTGATATGTTTCGGCTCGAGTTTTAGAAGTTAGAAGACTTGGAAATTTATATGTTCGATTCGTGGTGCGATCCGTAGTTTCGACGTATTTGATACCTCAAGTAGGTTCGTGTATTGTTACAGGATGTGTTGGTATATTTGGCTGAGGTCCAGTGGTCCTCGGGTGGATTTCAGATGGTTAACAGTTTGGATATTGGACTTGGGAAAATTTCTAGGCTGCTGGTTCTAGTGAGTCGCACCTGCGAGTTTTGGTGTGCAGGTACGTGACCACTTTTGTGAGGGTTTACTCGCTCTGCGACATTGATGCCACCCTATTAGAGCATGTAACGACCCGGCCAGTTATTTTGAGAGTAATAGTCCCAATCCCCTATTTACTGCTTCCCTGTATCGTTTTCTACTTATGTGACTTGCCGAGAGGTTCTGTTTGAGGTTCAGAGTGATTTGAGACACTTAGTCCCTAAAATAGAAGCTTAAGTTCTAGTATTTTCACCGTAGTTGGAACTGTGCCAAGGAGACTCCGGAATGGAGTTTTCGTCAGTTTTGTTAACTTTGTTGGGTGATTTTGGACTTAGGATTGTGTTCAGATTGTCTTTTGGAGGTCTGTAACTGAATTAGGCTTGAAATGACGAAAGTTGATTTTTTGGGAAGTTTGACCGAAAGTGGAATTTTTGATATCGGGGTCGGATTATGATTTCAGAAGTTGAGGTTTGTAATGTCTATTATGACTTGCATGCAAAATTTGAGGTCAATCAGATGTGGTTTGATAGGTTTCGGCATCAGCTGTAGAAGTTTAAAGTTTCAAAGTTCATTAAGTTTGGATTAGAGGGTGATTCGTGTTTTTTGTTGTTTGATGTGTTTTGAGGGCTCGACTAAGTTCATATGATGTTTTAGGACTGGTAGATATGTTTGGTTAAGGTCTCGAGGGCCTCAGGTTGATTTCGGGTGGTTAACGAATCATTTTGGACTTGTGAAAAATGGCAGAGTTTTAGGTGTTCTCCTGTTCTAGTTTCCTTCTTCGCGCGTGCGAGAGGAGTCCCGCGTGCGCGAACAGAAAATGGAGGCAAGTGGAATTTTATGCTTCACGTTCGCGATTGAGGTCCCGCATTCTCGAAGCTCTGAGGAAAATGGCCTACGCGTTCGCGTTGGAGGTCGATCGCGTTTGAGGTCCCGTGTTCGCGTAGCGGAAGTGATCAACTGATTCTCCAGGCCTCTTTGCCTACGCGTTCGCGATGTTGGTCCCGCGTTCGCGTAAGGTCAAGCTGAGCAAGCTTCGAGTCGCTACCAGGACAACGAGTTCGCGATGAGTATTTTTTAGGATGAAGCGAGTTTGTTCTTCGCGAATGCAAGGTTCTTCCTCGTTCGCAAAGAAGGAATGCCTGGGCAGTATTAAACATTTCAAAATCGAGGGTTTAGCCATTTTTATCAAAACTTGAGATAAAAAGCTCGTATTTGGGCGAGATTTTGGGGGATTTTTAGAGACATTGATTGGGTAATGATTCTACACTTGTTTTTGGTTATATCCCACTAATATATCATTAATTCCATCCTTTAATTTCGCAATTTGAGTTGTAAAATTTGGGAAAATGGGAGAAGTTCTTCAACTAAGTTTTTGAGTTTTGATTGGTAATTTGATATCGAATTTGGATAATTTTGGTACGAGTGAACTCGTGAGTAAATGGGTGTTCATATTTTGTGACTTGTACCCGATCCCGAGAAGTGGGCCTGGGGAGGCTTTTAGGGCAATTTTTGAGATTCTTGTTAAAGTTTTGATTTCATTAATTATCTTAGTCTATTATATTTGTATTTATGATATGTAATTGTGTTTGGCTAGATTTGGGCCATTAGGGTTCGGATAATCGAGGAAAAGGCATTCTTACGGATTGATTAAAGCTTGGTTCGAAGTAAGTTGATTGCCTAACCTTGTGTGGGAAAATACCCTTAGGATTTGGTACCATTGTGATATGTGAGCGCCGTGTACATGAGGTGACGAGTGCGTATGCAGGCTATTTGTTGTAAAACCCAATTTTTTTACTAAGTAGTAACATGTTTTCATCTTAATTGAATTATACTAGAATGTGTAGTTATCCTGTTTAGTCTTATATCGCATGTCTAAGTGCTTTAAATGCTTATTAGAACTCTGTGCAACATGCCTATTTGATTTCCTGCTTTTCCTTGATGTTTATCAGTCTTAACTGTAAAATGTTTGCTGTAAAGTGTTGTATATATCGTTTGAGTTGTGTGTTTACTTTTGAGACTACGTGGCGGTACCTCGAGAGTTCTCCCTGCATATTTACTTTTGAGACTACTAGGTGGTACCTCGGGAGTTCTCCTTTTATATTTCCTTTTGAGACTAGAGGCGGTACCTCGGGAGTTCTCCCTGCATATTTACTTTTTAGACTACAAGGCTGTACCTCGGGAGTTCTCCCTGCATATTTACTTTTGAGAGTACGAGGAAGTATCTCGAGAGTTCTCCCTGCACATTTATGTTTGAGATTACGAGGCGGTACCTTGGGAGATCTCTTTGCATATTTACTTCGGGACTACAAGACGATATCTCGGGAGATTCCCTACTTCTTAACCCTGTGTGCTGTACTGCTATTTTGCTATGTTTTCCTTTTTGTTAAATTTCAGTCTCTTATTATATTGATACATTCTCCTGCTTTATTTATTATATACTAGTGGGCCATGACCTGACCTCGTCACTACTCGACCGAGGTTAGGTTTGGCGTTTACTGGGTACCGTTGTGATGTACCCATGCTACTCTTCTGCACATGTTTTGTGTGCAAATCCAGGTGCTCATTATCAGCCACACCATTAGTGAGCAGTGACAGTTTGGAGATTTCAAGGTATATCTGCCGTCTCCGCAGACCTTAGAGTCCCCCTCTATTCTCTCATATGTCAATTACCTTCTGTACTTCTTTTATTAGACTCTGGTGTATAGAGATACTTGTTTCCTCCTATAGCTTGTGACTTATAATGTTTCGGGTTTCGGGAATACTGTGTATTACTAAACTGTTGGTTTTTGTACATGCCGAGCGACAATGTTACCAGTTATTTGGTTATCTGTTGCAGTTAGTTGTTAAGTTTTACTTCCATTTTTGTTATTTCCGCAATTTGATAAGCATACCTAGTCGTAGAGACTAGGTGTGGTCAAGATATTTTATGGAGGGAGTTTTGGGTCGTGACAAGATGGTATCAGAGCTCTAGGTTCATAGGTGTCATGAGTCACAAGCCGGTTTATTAGAGTCTCGTAGATCAGTACGGATACGTCTGTACTTATATTCGAGAGGCTATGCAACTGTTAGGAAAATTACATTTCTTTGATTCCTTGTCGTGCAAAAATTAGTTGACTTCAAAATTCTAAACTTCTGTATTTTATTCTCTCACGGATGGTGATGAAACGTACATGCAGATCTCATGACCAGGCACCCGTGCCCCCTACTAGAGCTGCGAGAGACGGGGGCCGGGGTAGAGGGCGAGGACTTTCACGTGATACAGCCAGATCACCTGCACGAGCTGCTAGAGAGGAGCCCCCAGTAGCTCCAGTTGGAGGGCAGACACCTGAGGTACCTGTTGCTGCATCAGTCCTCTTGGAGACTCTAGCCTAGTTTCTGAGCATGTTAAGCACCTTAGCTCAGGCTGGATTGATTCCACTTGCTCCTGCCATATCTCAGGCCGAGAGAGGAGCACAGACTCCCGGCGGCTATACCCTAGAGAAGCGGGTTCAGGTTAACCAGGTTCTAGAGATTATACCGATGCAGCCGGTAGCTCAATTTCGGCCCGAGGCTAGTGCAGAAGATTTTGAGGCGAAGAAACTCAGACTTGAAAGGTACAAGAAGTACCACCCTCCTACCTTCAGTGGATTGGCGACAAGCGATGCCCAGGGTTTTCTGGAGGAGTGTCATCGTATTCTCCGTACTATGGGTGTAGCGGAGTCGAGTGGTGTTTCTTTTACTAAACTCCATCTTAGAGGAGCAACCTATCAGTGGTGGCTTGCTTATGAGTTGGGTAGTCCAGCTGAGGCAGCTTCACTTACATGGACTCAGTTCTATGGCATGTTCTTGAAGGAGTATTTTCTTAGAGTCTCAGAGACGCATGGTGTGCGCAGTTTGAGAAGCTGCGCCAGGGTGCTATGACTGTGTCTGAGTATGCAGTTCGCTTTGGTGATTTGGCCCGACATGCACCAGCCTTGGTTGCCATAGTTCGAGAGAGGGTTCATCGATTTATTGAGGGACTCCACCCCAATATCTGGCTTAGCATGGATCGGGAGTTGGAGATGGATATTTCTTACCATTAGTTTGTGAGTATTGCTAGGAGGTTGGAGGGTATGCTTGCTTGGGAGAGAGAGAGGAGAGAGAGGCCGAGAGGTCTCAAGAGTCTGGCACTTATAGTGGTACTCGTGCCCCAACTGTAGTTCGTCATGGTAGGGACTATGTGAGTCATTCCGTTCATTCAGCTCTTATAGCTGCTGGTGGTATTCTGGCCCCTTCTAGGCCCTAGGAGCCTTATTATACACCTACAGTGTCTAGTGCACCTCCCGCACGGGGTGTTTTCAGCGGTCAGTCCAGCAGACCTGGCCTGAGCTAGTCATAGAACCCACGTCCTCTGAGAGCTTGTTTTGAATGTGGCGATACTCTCCATATGGTGAGAGATTGCCCCAGACTTATGAGGGGTGCACCTCCACAGACTTCTCAGGCATCGTGTGCTCCACCAGGTCCTTAGGCTATGACTACAACACCAGCTACCTCCCCACTTGTTCAGCTAGCTCGAGGTGGAGGTCGCAGAGGTCGAGGTCGCCCTAGAGGGGGAGGCCAGACCATATATTATGCTCTTCCTGCTAGTACCGAGGCATTTGCTTCCGACTCTGTCATTACAGGTATTATTACGATCTATATAGAGATGCGTCAGGCTTATTTGATCCAAACTCCACTTATTCCTAGGTGTCCTCTTATTTTGCCCCATATTTGGGCATATATCGTGATTCTTTGGGTTCTCCTATTACGAGTCTTCACATGTGGGAGATTCTCTTGTTGTGGACCGTGTGTATCGGTCGTGTTTGGTTCTTCTTAGTGGTTTTGAGACTAGAGTCGATTTATTATTGCTCAGCATAGTAGACTTTTATATTATTTTGGGCATGGACTGGTTGTTTCCCCATTATGCTATTCTTGATGGTCACGCTAGACCGTGACGCTAGCTATGCCAGGATTTACGCGATTAGAGTGGAAGAGGTACCCTGGAGTATACTCCCAGCAGAGTTAATTTCATTTCTTAAAGCTCAACGAATGGTTGAGAAGGGGTGTGATGCGTATCTAGCTTATATGAGAGATGTCAGTATTGATTCCCCTACGTTTTAGTCGATCCCAGTAGTGAGGGACTTTCCGGATGTATTTCCAGCTGATTTTCCGGGCATGCCCCCCGACAGAGATATTGACTTTTGTTGCCGGGCACTCAGCCTAGCTCTATTCCTCCATATCGTATGGCTCCTCCTGAGTTGAAGGAGTAGTTCCGGGAGTTACTTGTTAATGGATTCATTCGGCCCAGTGTGTCACCGTGGGGTACTCCGGTCTTGTTCGTGAAGAAAAAGGATGGTTCTATGCGTATGTGCATTGATTATCGCCAACTGAACAAAGTTATAGTGAAGAACAAGTATCCATTGCCTCATATTGATGACTTATTTGATTAGTTACAGGGTGTCAGGGTGTTTTCCAAGATTGACTTACGTTCAGGCTATCATCAGTTGAAAACTCGGGAGACAGATATTCCGAAGACTGCTTTCAGGAATCGGTATGGTCACTACGAGTTCCTTGTGATGTCATATGGGCTAACCAATTCCCCAACAACTTTTATGCACTTGATGCACAATATGTTCCGACCCTACCCCGTAATCGGGAGGATCATGAGCAGCACCTGAGGGCTGTGCTTCAGACTTTGTGAGAAAAGAAGTTATACGCAAAATTTTCAAAGTGCAAGTTTTAGCTAGACTCAATGGCATTATTGGGTCATTTAGTATCTAGTGATGGGATAAACGTGGATCCGAAGAAGGTGGAAGCAGTGCAGAGTTGGCCTAGACCGTGCTCAGCTACAGAGAACCAGAGTTTTCTTGGTTTGGTGGGGTATTACCGCCGTCTTGTAGAGGGTTTCTCATATATTTCAGCACCTATGACCAGGATGACCCAGAAGGGTGCTCCATTCAGGTGGACAGAGGAGTGTGAGGAGAGCTTTCAGAAGCTCAAGAAAACTTTGACTACAACCCCAATATTGGTATTGCCTACATGTTCAGGGTCTTATATTGTATATTGTGATGCATTGCGGATTGGTCTCGGCGCGGTGTTGATGCAGGACGGTAAGGTTATTGCCTACGTATCTAGAAAACTGAAGGTGCATGAAAAGAACAATCTTGTCCACGACCTTGAGTTAGCATCCATTGTTCATGCCTTGAAGATTTGGAGGAACATTATGTACGTTGTACCTTGCGTCAGTGGAGGTGGTTGGAGCTGCTTAAGGATTATGATATTAGCATTTTTCACCATCCCGATAAGCCCAATGTGGTGGCTGATGCCTTGAGTCTCCTGGCAGAGAGTTTGGGGAGCTTAGCATATCTACCAGCAGCAGAGAGGCCACTGGTGTTGGATGTTTAGGCCTTAGCCAACCAGTTTGTTATGTTGGATATTTCTGAGGCGAGGTGAGTGTTGTCTTGTGTGGTCTCTCGATCTTCTCTTTATGATCCTATTAGGGAGTGTCAGTGTGATGATCCCCATCTGCTTGTCCTTAAGGACACGATCCAGCACAGTGATGCTAAGGAGGTCACTATTAAGGATTATGGTGCATTAAGGATACATGGAAGGCTACGTGTGCCCAATGTGGATGGTTTGCGTGAGTTAATTCTACAGGAGGCTCACAGTTCGCGGTACTCCATTCATCCGGGTGCCACGAAGACGTATTAGGACTTGAGGCAACATTACTGGTGGGGGATAATGAAGAAGGATATAGTGGAATATGTAGCTCGGTGTCTAAATTGCCAGCAGGTAAAGTATGAGCATCAACGGCCAGGTGGATTGCTTCAGAAGTTAGAGATCCCGTAGTGGAAATGGGAGCGGATCACTATGGATTTCGTTGTTGGGATTCCACGGACTCAGCGGAAGTTTGATGCAGTTTGGGTGATTGTGGATAGGATGACCAAGTCAACTCATTTCATTCCTGTGATGACTACCTATTTTTCCGAGCAGCTAGCTTGAGTTTATATTCGCAAGATCGTCAGGTGTCATGGCGTACCCGTATCCATCATCTCTAACCGTGGTACGCAATTTACATCACAGTTCTGGAGGGCCGTACAACATGAGTTGGGTACTCAAGTGGATTTGAGCATAACATTTCACCCTTAGACGGACGGACAGTCTGAGTGCACTATTCAGATATTAGAGAATATGCTCCATGCATGTGTGGTGGAGTTTGGAGGTTCGTGGGATCAGTTTTTCCACTCGCGGAGTTTGCCTACAACAACACTTATCAATTAAGAATCAGATGGCACCGTATGAGGCTTTGTATGGTAGGCGGTGTTGGTCTCCAGTTGGTTGGTTCGACCCGGGCGAGGCTAGGTTATTAGGTACAAACTTGGTTCAGGATGCTATGGAGAAGGTTAAGGTGATTCAAGATTGACTTCGCACATCCCAGTCCAGACAGAAGAGTTATGTGGATTGGAAGGTTCGCGATGTCGCATTCATGGTTGAAGAGCAGGTCTTGCACCGGTTGTCACCCATGAAGGGTGTTATGAGGTTCGGAAAGAAGATCAAGCTGAGCCCAAGCTTTGCGTTCGCGACCAGGTCATCGCATTCGCGATGAGTATTTTTTAGGCTGAAGAGAGTTTGTTCTTCGCGAACGCGAGGTTCTTTCGCATTTGCGAAGAAGGAATGGCTGGGCAGTATTAAACATTTCCAAATGGAGGGTTTAGCCATTTTTATCAAAACTTGAGATAGAGAGGTCGGATTTGGACGAGATTTTGGGGGATTTTCAGAGACATCGATTGGGTAATGATTCTACACTTGTTTTTGTTTATATCCCACTAATCTATCATTATTCCATCCTTTAGTTTTGGATTTGGGTTAAAAACTTTGGAAAAAATGGGAGAAGTTCTTCAACTAAGTTTTTGTCTTTTGATTGGGATTTGGATATCAGATTTGGATTATTTTGGTACGAGTGAAATCTAGAGTGAATGTGTGTTCATATTTTGTGACTTTTACCCAATCCCGAGACGTGGGCCCGAGGAGGCTTTTTAGGGAGATTTTCGAGATTCTTGTTACACTTTTGATTTAATTAATTAGCTTAGTCTATTATAGTTGTATTTATGATAACTAATTGTGTTTGGCTAGATTTGGGCCATTCAGAGTCAGATAATCGAGGACAAGGGATTTTTAAGGATTGATTTGAGCTTGGTTCGAGGTAAGTCACTTGCCTAACCTTGTGTGGGGGAAATCCCCTTAGGATTTGGTACCGTTGTGATATGTGAGTGTCGTGTACGTGAGGTGACGAGTGCGTACGTGGGCTATTTGTTGTAAAACCCGATTTTTTTACTGAGTAGTAACCTATTTTCATCTTAATTGGGTTACATTAGCATGTGTAGTTATCCCGTTTAGTCTAATATCGCATGTCTACTTGCTTTAACTACTTATTATAACTCTGTCAAAGATGCCTATTTGATTCCCTATTTTTCCTTGATCTTTATTAGTCTTAGTTGTAGAATTTTTTTTGTTAATTGCTGTATTTATCGGTTGAGCTGTGTGTTTACTTTTGAGACTACGAGGCGGTACCTAGGGAGTTCTCCCTGCATATTTACTTTTGAGATTACGAGGCGATACCTCGGGATTTATCCCTACACATTTACGTTTGCGACTACGAGGCGGTACCTTTGGAGATCTCTTTGCATATTTACTTCGGGACTACGAGACGGTATCTCGGGAGATTCCCTACTGCTTAACCCTGTGTGTTGTACTTCTATTTTGTTGTGTTTTCCTTTTTGTTAAATTCTAGTCTCTTATTATATTGCTACATTCTCTTACTTCATTTATTATATACTAGTGGGCCCTGACCTCACCTCGTCACTGCTCGACTGAGGTTAGGCTTGGCATTTACAGGGTACCATTGTGGTGTACTCATGCTACTCTTCTGCACATGTTTTGTGTGCAGATCCATGCACTCATTATCAGCCATGTCATCATTGAGCAGTGACAATTTGGTGACTTCAAGGTATCTGCCGCGTCCGTAGACCTCGGAGTCCCCCTCTATTCTCTCCTATGTCAATTACCTTTCACACTTCTTTTATTAGACTCTGGTGTATAGATATACCAGTTTCCTCCTATACATTGTGACTTATGATGCTCTGGGTTTTGGGAATACTAGGTATTACTGGAGTGTTGGTTGTTGTACATGCCGAGCGACATTTTTACCAGTTATTTGGTTATCTATTGCAGTTAGTTGTTAAGTTTAACTTCCATTTTTGTTATCTTCGCAATTTGGTAGGCTTACCTAGTCGTAGAGACTAGGTGCCGTCACGACATTATATGGAGGGAGTTTTGGGTCATGATACAATGTTTCTGCAACTGGAGGACTGCAGGTGCAAGGACGCATATGCGGAAGATGGATCATAGATGCGTGATGGAGGCTTCATGTTATGTTCGCTTTTGCAGTGGTTGAGACGCTTCTGCTCAATCACATGTGCGCAAACAAGGTCACAGGTGCGATCCCTATGTTGGCAGTGAAGACCGCAGATGTGGAGAATTGGCTCGCACCAGCGAATGCGCATGTGCGCAAATGCGGATGTTCTGGGCAGAATCATATGAGTAGAGGGTTTGTCCATTTTACCACATTTTGAGTTGTAGACCTCGGATTTGAGCGATTCTTCGCGGGGTTTTTCAACCAAACCTTTGGGGTAAGTATTCTTCACCTGGAATTGATTATACTTCATGATTTCATATTTATTTATACTCTTAAATTAGTGTTTTGAGTTGAGGAAAATGGGAATTTTGGAAGAAATATTTCGAAATGCAAAATGATGATTTGAAGGATGAATTGATTTCGAAAATTGATAATTTTGGGTATGGTTTAACTCGTATCGGAATGGGTGTTCGGGTTTTATGAATTTCATTGAGTTCCAAGGTACGAGCTCGGGGTTTGACTTTTGGATTGACTTTTAGTTCTTGTTACAGGTTGAACCTTTATAATTCGGAATTGTTTTCTATGAGTTTTATTGATGAATTGAAGTTATTTTGGTTAGATTTGAGCCGTCCGGAGGTTGTTTCACGTGAGAAGGCCATTTTAGACTAAATGTCTAGCTTACTTGAGGTAAGTATCTTGCCTAACTTTGTGTGGGGAAACTACCCTTAGGATTCGAGTCTTTTGTGGTAATTGTGTCATGTGAAGGCCGAGTACGCGAGGTGACGAGTACGTGCTCTGACTTATTTGTGGAAATTTGACCGTCTAGTGCCCTTAGGTTCTTATGTCCATTAAATATGAAGTTTTATCATGTTAAATTCTTCATTTACTAGATTCACCCTTACGTGTCTTAATTGAAATTAATTGCTTCATGTTCTACCCTTATTGCCAATTAAAATCTTATGTGCCTTGGCTGGAGTTGATTCCCCCTTTTTATCATCATGCTATCCTTTTCGTAGTAGCTTAACCTTAATTGAAATCATTATTATCTCTTCCGTAGTTTCTTAACCTTAATTAAGATCATTATCATCTCTTCCGTAATTTCTTAGCCTTAATTGAAGTGTCTTATCCCTTTCCTTGTTGACATATTCTTATTTGGGGTCATTGATTTATGCTATCTCTCTTGTCGTCAAATTGCACTTTCATGGAATCGTTGTTACACATTACCTCCCCTTTGTCGAACTATTCTTGTTGAGACTATTATTTACTTTTTGTGTCGTTCTCTGTGAGTTCATTCTTCTGTTTCTTTGTGTTATGAAATTCTTGTATTGATTTACTTGTTGTATTCTTGTTTTATTGTTGTTGTTGCCGTTGTATTCAGTGTTGTTGAGCCGAGGGATATACATGGTTGTGACATTGCAATTGCTTTGAGGACATGTTGTGGCATGCAGGCACATATTGTGAAAGTAATTTATTTGAGTTGTTATGTTTTTGGCATACGTGCCTTGTTGAGAAAATTGTTATGTGTTTGCACGATATTTCTGTTGTGCAGTTGTTATTGTGTTGCACGAGATTTCTACCTTGCCGTTGTTATTGTGTTGCACGAGGTTTCTTCCGTGCGGTTGTTATTATGTTGCACGAGGTTTCTGACTGCTATTGTTATTGATACGCATACAGTGGTATAAGGTTTGGGTGTTGAAATGCATGCAGTGAGATAAGGTGGGATTGAAACGCGTTGCTAATAGGGGAACTACTAGAATCCATGCTGTGTGATAAGGTGGGATAAAATGCGGGATTCTATTTCGGGAAAATAATTTTCAAAAACTAAATATAAAGGCTCCAGCGGTGATATAAGGAAATTTGTGATTCATTTTTGATTTGAGACTACGAGGCGGTACCTCGGGAGTGCTCTTGTTGTCATTTCCCCTTTTCTATGTACTTGTCTTTGATTGTTGTTTTTCTTATCATACTATTAATTATTTTTCTCCGTGTTGCACTATTTTCTCAGCTCTATGTAGCTAAACTTGTTGTCTTGGTCGTTGCTTCAAACTTCCTTGTTGCTTCTGTTACACCATACATTTCGTGGTGATCGTTGTTTATGTGCCATTCATTGACTCTACTCTTATTTTTTGACTAGAATTATGGTAGAACACTCTCACAAGCATACACGTAGTTAAATAACGAATATCAGTTTTAAAAGGTGAATCATAACGACATTAACCGTTATACATACTCTTGTCTTCTTGCCTTCAGTGTGAGGATTGTTCTATTGACACGTGAGTCGTCCGTGCGGTTAAGAGTTGTAATGTGGGCACAACATTCCAAGTGATTAGGGTTCATGAATTGGGACCCCTGAGTTGTGATTATGAGGTTCGATACCTCAGATTTGGTGTTAAAGCGGTTGTTCTCATTGATTTGTTGCTGGTTTTTCCTTTATTTGCTTTTCCCGGATTTAGATTGTGATTAATTACTCTTCAACATTAATACCTGACTGCTTCCTATTGAATATTGTTGTTACTAGCATATTGTTGCAAATATTGTCTTGTATTCCTTATCCTTTTTAGCTTTATATTAATATTGTTTCTCTGTTAGTTCAGATACACAATTGATAATGTCGTTTAGTCTGGTAGGTGTCTTGACTGTCCCTCGTCACTACTCCACCGAGGTTAGTCTTGATACTTACTGGTGCCGCTATGGTGTACTCATACTACACTTCTGTACATTTTTGTGCAGATCCAGGCGCCTCGGTTGTTGTTGATTATTAGCTGGCAGGTCGAGCTGTGGAGACTCAAGGTAAACCTGCCGTCGCGTTTGCAGGCCTCAGAGTCACCTTCTGATATTTTCATTGTACTGTTTAATTTGATCAAAACAGTTGTATTTGGGAATTTTCTAGCAAACTCAGTCGAGCTTATGATTTGTACTTCCTATTTTGGAAATTTTAATTTGTATAAGATTTTTGTCTCGTATTTTTCATTTGATGGTTGAATTCTTCTAATTATTTAGTAAGTGTTAGGCTTACCTAGTCCTAGGGACTATGTGCCGTCATGAAATCCTACAGAGGGAAATTGGGGTCGTGACACACCTCAACACCAAACACATAACATACATATTCATGGGTTCATACCCTCAACATTAAGTTTAGAAGTGTTACTTACCTCAAACAAGCCAAATCCAATACCGAGCAAGCCAAATGATACTCTAAAAATGCCATCCCGCACATACCAACCTCTGAACGACTCAAAACTAGCCAAAAGCAACTCAAATACATCAAATAGTACCTAAGGAAACAATTCCAATTGATAAAGGTCGAATCTTTAATCAGAATCCCAAAGTCAACCAAAATGTCAAACCCGGGCTCATGCCTTGGAACCCGATGAAACTCACAAAATCTGACAACCTATTAAATTACGAGTCCATCCAACTAGTTTCACTCAAATCTGACTCTAAATCGATGTTCAAAACTAAAAAATTCACTTTTTGAAACTTTAGAGAAAACCCCCAATTTCGCGTTTGAAATCATCAACCAAATGCCAAAAATGACTGTAGGTTTGTTAAATATAATCAAAACTGAGTTAAGAATGCTTACCCCAATTTGTGTGGTGAAATGCCTCTCCAAAGTTGCCAAAACCGAGCTCCAAGTCTAAAAAATTAGAATAAAACGACCAACCCTCGAAAAAATATAGCTTCTGCCCAGCATCGTTCGTATTTGCGAACAAATTTCTGCTTCTGTGGAGTCGCGCATGCGACCAAAATCTCCCTCCTGCGGAAGAGCACTACCAACCAGCCCATCTGCAAAAGGTCTTCGCTTATGTGAAAACATAGGTGCGGACAAACTTCACGCATCCGCACTTCCTCTCGCTTCTGCGCCTTCATGCACCGCATTTGTGCTTTCGCAGATGCAAAGAAAACTCTGCATTTTGGGACTCCTGCCCCCAACATAGTCTCCGCTTCTACGGCGCTACTGCCACTTTTGCGGCTCCGCACCTGCGCCCATGGTTCCGTAGGTGAGGTCACACCAGATCCAACAAAGGCTAGCCATCATACATGAATGAAAGATGATTCGAAACACGCTCAGGCCCCTCGGGACTCCATATGAATATACTAAAAAGTTTCGTAACATAAAACAGACCTACTCGAGACCTCAAATCACACATAACATTATCGAAACGATGAATCACACCTAAAATCAAGCTTAATGAACTTTTGAACTTTCAACTTCCATAACTCGTGCCGAAACATATCAAATAACCCCGGAATGAACTCAAATTTTGCACACAAGTCCCAAATGACATAACGAAGCTATACAAATTTTGCAACAACAATCCAAACCCGATATCATCAAAGTCAACTACCGGTCAAACTTATGAACTTTCCAAACCTTCAAATATCAATTAGCGTCAAAACCTTTAAGAAATATCCAAATGCAAATCCGGGCATATGCTGTCACGACCCAAAATCTATGAGTTGTGATGGCGCCGGACACACTGTCAGGCAAGCCAATTCCTGAACTAGTTCAAACAACTTTCTGCTTAACATTTTCGAAATCATGCCTTTTTCTGCATTTATAACCAAAAAAATAATAATAATAAAAAATTCTCGTAACTACATACGGCGAAAAATCCACTTAATGCAGTACAAGAAAAACCAACACCTCCCCAGAACCTGGTGACACAAGTACATGAGCAATTTCTAAGAATTTATACAATTATACAACTCTTGTCCGAGAATTTAAATTGGCAAAGGCAATATAGGTAAAATGTAAGTACATAGAAGGGAGACTCTGCCAGCTGCGGAACGCCTCCGGATGAATGCAGCCCGTATAAGTCTCCAAATCAATCACTGAACAACAAAGGTACCTGTGTAACACAATGCATAGAAAGTGTAGCATGAGTACATATACATATATGTACCCAATGAGTATCCCGTCTAATCTCGAAAAAGTAGTGACGAGAGGTCGACTTGACACTCACTAAGATCCAACGGTATGATATAACAATGATAAAACGAATAAAAGCGGAAGGCATGTAAGACAGTGAGTAGCAATTATGTATAAAGCACAGAAATCCAAGTAAATACCGGAACGATAACAATGGCCACTTTCTTTTACCCAAATATCCAATACAAGTCAATAATCATGAAACAATGCCAAATAATCATGCGCACACAGGAATAAGACAACCAGCTGGAGTCATAAGGAAAAATAGCTATGCACTGCCGAGGATCGAACGGCCCGTCCCAAAAGTGCATGCTTACCATAGTCATGTCTGCGCACTGCCGAGGATCGAACGGCCCGTCCCAAAAGTGCATGCTTACCATAGTCATGTCTGCGCACTGCCGAGGATCGAACGTCACGAACCATAAGTGCGTCTTTGAATGTAACCATATCATAACGTTGTACAACTTCGTCCATGCACTGCCGAGGATCGAACGGCTCGTACCAAAAGTGCATTCTCAATTATATCATCTCTGTGCACTGCCAAGGATCGATCGGCCCATCCCAAAAGTGCAATTTTCAATCCGCCGTGGCGTACGGCCCGCTCCCATGAGAGTGGGGGAAATGACACATCGCTCGCGGAATGTAAATTGCGAAGCGGTCACATGCACACACAATAATCTTAAAAAATTTACTTTCCATAACCAATTCCTTCCAATTATCAAATTCCATAATATCTCAGAGAAAAGCAATATCACGCAAAATCATGAGTTCATAGCATATATGTCATTTGCAAGAAAGAGTATAAGGCATGCTGTGGCCCTAAAATTTCACGACATGGCACAATTCCTTTTTATATTACTTTCCGTAAAATAATTTCTTTTCTATTATTTAAATTCCATAAATGTCATAGGAACAAAAGCTACACATATAATCAGGGCTCATAACATATAGTTCATTACGAGTAGAAAACATAGCATGATGTGGGGCCTAATACCCGGACATAGAAATAATAGCCGCTACGCACGGACTCTCGTCACTTGGTGCGTACGTATCCCCCACAAACAATTACACACAACACATAGAACACCTATGGGGACAATTCTCTCTTAAAAGGTTAGAAATGAGACTCACCTCGCTCCGAAGATCCATACCCGGCTTCCAAGCCTCTATGACGAGTCCAATGGATGCACGACGTCCCAAAACTACCAAATAACGACAATTCAATGAAAATATACTCTAATATTTGCTAAAAAATCAGATTATATAATTTCCCAACTCCGCTCAAGGAATTGACCAAAATGCCCTCGGGCCCACGTGCCCGGATTCCGAAATTTCTCGAAGATAAATTCTACCCATAACTTTACTAACTCAAATATACAATTTGTTACAATTTTCATGCTCAAATTCATGGCTAAAATTAAAATTTATCAATTCTAGGTTTCCTTGCAATTTCCCCACATTTCCCCCAATTTCTCATATCAATCTATGTAATAAATCTTGTATTTAACTTGGAAATAAGTAGAAATAACTTACCTTTGATGCTTGATGAAACCCCCCTTGAAATGCTCTCCAAACTCATCCAAGCCAAATGAAAGTAATGAGAGAAATGGCCAAAATTCGTGTTTAAAGAATCTGCCCATGCTTCATCGAGTTGTACTTTGCACAAGTGCTGTACAGGTTGTACATCCTATTAAAATTTTCCCTTATTGAACACCTTCTCTTAAAACACCCATAACTTCTTGTAGAAATATCCAAATAACAAACGGTTTGAAGATTTAGAAACTAGACTCGAAGATATTTAATTTGATAGGTTTTACACCATATAGCTCTTTATATATCCCGAGATATGAGCTTCTAAAGTCGGCTCCATGCATCAGAAAATTCTGGCGAAACTGCTCCACCAGCCATATTCAATCGGTCATAACTTTTTGCACAAATATCCAAATGAAATTATCAAATTCCATAAAATCTCAGAGGAAAACAATATCACGCAATATCATGAGTTCATAGCATATATGTCATTTGCAAGAAAGAGTATAAGGCATGCTGTGGCCCTAAAATATCACGATATGGCACAATTCCTTTTTATATTACTTTCCGTAAAATAATTTCTTTTCTATTATTTAAATTCCATAAATGTCATAGGAACAAAAACAACACATATAACCAGGGCACATAACATATAGTTCATTACGAGTAGAAAAAAGAGCATGATGTGGGGCCTAACTACCAGGACATAGCAATAATAGCCGCTACGCACAGACTCTCGTCACTTGGTGCGTACGTATCCCCACAAACAATTATACACAGCACATAGAACACCTATGGGGAAAATTTCCTCTTACAAGGTTAGAAAAGAGACTCACCTCGCTCCGAAGATCCATACCCGGCTTCCAAGCCTCTATGACGACTGTAATGGATGCACGACGTCCCAAAACTACCAAATAACGGCATTTCAATGAAAAAATACTCTAATATTTGCTAAAAATTCATATTATATAATTTCCCAACTCAGCTCAAGGAATTGACCAAAATGCCCTCGGGCCCACGTGCCCGGATTCCGAAATTTCTCGAAGATAAATTCTACCCATAACTTTACTAACTCAAATATACAATTTGATACAATTTTCATGCTCAAATTCATGGCTAAAATCAAATTTTATCAATTCTAGGTTTCCTTGCAATTTTCCCACATTTTCCCCAATTTCTCATATCAAATCTACGTAATAAATCTTGTATTTAACTTGGAAATAAGTAGAAACAACTTACCTTTGATGCTTGATGAAACCCCCCTTGAACACACAACACATAGAACACCTATGGGGACAATTCCCTCTTACAAGGTTAGAAAGGAGACTCACCTCGCTCCGAAGATCCATACCCGACTTCCAAGCCTCTATGACAAATCCAATGGATGCACGACGTCCCAAAACTACCAAATAACGGCAATTCAATGAAAATATACTCTAATATTATCTAAAAATTCAGATTATATAACTTCCTAACTCCGCTCAAAGAATTGACCAAAATGCCCTCAAGACCACGTGCCCGGATTCCGAAATTTCTCAAAGATAAATTCTACTCATAACTTTACTAACTCAAATATATAATTTTTCACAATTTTCATGCTCAAATTCATGGCTAAAATCAAATTTTATCAATTCTAGGTTTCCTTGCAATTTCCCCACATTTTCCCAATTTCTCATATCAAATCTATATAATAAATCTTGTATTTAACTTGGAAATAAGTAGAAACAACTTACCTTTGATGCTTGATGAAATTAGCCTTGAAATGCTCTCCAAAATCATCCAAGCCAAATGAAAGAAATGGCCAAAATTCGTGTTTAAAGAATCTGCCCATGCTTCATCGAGTTGTACTTTGCACAAGTGCTGTACAGGTTGTACATCCTATTAAAATTTTCCCTTGTTGAACACCTTCTGTTAAAACACCCATAACATCTTGTAGAAATATCCAAATAACAAAGGGTTTGAACATTTAGAAACTAGACTCGAAGATATTTAATTTGAAAGGCTGTACACCATATAAACCTTTATATATCCCGAGTTATGAGCTTCTAAATTCGGCTCCATGCATCCGAAAATTCTGGCGAAACTGCTTCACCAGCCATATTCAATCGGTCATAACTCTTTGCCCAAATCCCCAAATGACAAATGGTTTAATGTTCTGAAAACTAGACTTCAAGATCTAGAACTTTCATGTTTTGCAAATTCTCAGATTCTTTATATGTTCTTATATATACGCTTCCAAAGGTAGCTCTTTGACGCATAATTTGCTGTCCAAAAGTGCAACAAAAATTTCTGCAATTTTTCCTTCTTTGTTTTGTCCGAAATTCATTCCGTTAACCTTCTGAAATTCACCTGAGGCCCTCGGGACCTTAACCAATTATACCAACATGTCCAAAACATGATACGAACTCGCTCGAGGCCTCAAATCACATCAAACAACTTCGAAATCATGAATCACACTCCAATTCAAGCTTTATGAACTTTGAAATTTCAAACTTGTACATCCGATGCCGAAACCTATCAAATCACGTCCGATCGACCCCAAATTTTGCACACAAGTCATATTCGACATTACAGACCCGCTCCAACTTTTAGAACTAGAATCCAACCCCGATATCAAAAAGTCAAACTCTCGTCAAACTTCTCAAAAACCTTCAAATTTCTATCTTTAGCCAAATGACTTCAAAATGACCTCCGGACATCCGAATTCACTTCCGATCGTGCTCCCAACTCCAGAATCACCATACGAAGCTATTCCAAGACTCGGAATCCCAAACTGACATCAATATCATTGCAATGCGCTTCAAGCCAAACTTAGGAAATTTCTTAAAAAATGCTGACTTCCACAATATACACTGAAACGCTCCCGGGTTATCCAAATCACGATCCGGACATACGCCCAAGTCCGCAATCATCATACGAACCTGCTGGAACCTTAGGATCCTGATTCCGAGGTCGTTTACTCAAAATTCTAGTCTTACTCAATTTCTTCAACTTAAGGCTTCTAAAATGAGAATTTTCCTTTCAATTTAACTCCGAACCTCCTGAATTTCAACTCTGACCATACACACAAGTCACAATACCCGAAATGAAGCTGTCATGACCCCCAACTGCTGAACGACGCGTTGGATCTCAAAACGACCGATCGGGTCGTTACATATGCCCAAGTCCAAAATCATCACCCGGACCTAACAGAACCATCAAAACACCAATCCGAGATAAAATACTAAAAAATCAAACTCAGTCAACTCTTCCAACTTTAAAGCTTCAATCATAAAATTCATTCCTCCAAATAAATTTCGAATAACCTGAAAACTAAAATGACGATTCACACAAGTCATAGTACGTCATAAGATACTGCTCAAAACTTAAAATAGATGAACGGAATGCAAATGCTCAAAACGACCGATTTACAACATCTAACCTCACAAACTGATTGGCCAAATCTAGGACATCTACTGCAAGCAGCCCCTCACCAACTAGAATATATACAAGGCTACCCATACTCACTACCTTTCTACTCAAGGCATCGACCACCACGTTGGCCTTCCCCGGAGGATACAAAATGATGATATCATAGTCTTTCAACAGCTCCAACCATCTCCTCTGCCTCAAGTTGAGATCCTTTTGTTTGAACAAGTACTGTACACTTCGATGATCCGTGAATACCTCACACGACACACCATAAAGATAGAGCCTCCAAATCTTCAGCGCATGAACAATGGGATCCACCTTTATGCCCTCTGCCGATACCACATGTCCCAAAAAAGACACTGAGTCTAACAAAAGCTCACACTTTGAAAACTTGGCATATAACTGCATATCTATAAGAGTTTGAAGTACAATCTGAAGATGTTGGTCATGCTCCTCTCGACTGCGGGAGTAGATCAAGGTATCATCAATGAATTCAATCACAAAAGAACCCAAGTAGGGCTTGAACACCCGGTTCATCAAATCCATGAATGCTGGTGGGGTATTTGTCAACCCAAATGACATCACTAGGAACTCATAATGTCCAACCAAGTCCGAAAAACCATCTTAGGGACATCAGATGCCCTAATCCTTAATTGATGGTAGCAAGACCTCAAATCAATCTTTAAAAACACTTTGGCACCCTAAAGATGATCAAATAAGTCATCAATCCTCGGCAACAAATACTTGTTCTTTATAGTAAATTTATTCAAATGCTGATAGTCTATACACATCCTCATCGACCCAACCTTCTTCATGAACACACGGGTGATATTTGGCATAGTTTTATGTATATTTCTTCGCATTGCACTCTCGTAGATTTATGATGTATAATGTAATGATTTGTACTAGTTTGTGGTATTTCTATGTGTAGGAATCATTCAGATGCAATTTGTGACGAAAATGTGCAAATTGGAGCGAAAATGGGAAGAAAAGGCAAAAGTGCATAAAATATCCAGCACCAGAGCTAGCACCCCACGCTACCCTGGGCGATGGTGATGGGGACTTGTCCTATTTCGCTGGGGAATTGGTTATTTCGGCCCTACACACCCCCAACTCATATAAAAGGTGTCCTAAACCTATTTTGGAGGGGGAAAGGACGTGACTTTGAGAGATAAATAAAAGTACGAAACACCCGGGAGCACGAATTTGATCAATTCTTCCATTCTTCTTCTAGTATTCATTGACTTTATATTTGCAAACATTATTTTTGATGATTTTATGAACATGAGTGGCTAAGAACCTTATTATTTTGGGGTCATGGGTGCTACATGAATGTTGACGTTTGATGTTTAAATTGACAAGTTTGATTTTATCATGTTAGGTTGTTTATTTAATCCTGTTCTTAATTATTGTGCCAAGTAGATAACATTGAAATACTATGTACGAGTCTAAAGTTTAACTCGAAAGTGGGAATTTTAGATTTCATGTAGAATTAAACAGAGAAAGTTCTCGAACCTGGGCATCGGGTAACGAATTCACAATTAGGATAGAAATATACCTAATTGCCTTGCTTGGTTTAAATACATGATGTGTAAATGCATTATTGTTAATCTTAATTTCATAGACATATAGGTATTAAGTTATCTTAAATAGACGAGTAAGAACTCGACAAACTCTTATGAGTAATATCAACCTTGTCAATCAACAATTCAGATAAATCAATTAGTCATTTTAACCCAAGAACGCAACAAGATTGTTAACTAGGCTATGACCCTGTAATACACTCTCCTACTGATTTTTATTCGAAATTGCTTAAGTGTTGTGGTTTATTTCTATTTATTTCATTGCTTGATTGTAAGGCCCCATAAAATGTTTCCTAAAAATCGGGGTTCCGTGATGCGGTTCAGACTTTTTGGATTGAATAGTATGCTGGGGAGTTGAAGGAAAATATTTTGCAGAAATAGGCATTTCTACAACCCATTATGCGGCCACACAACCACTCTACGGGCCGCCAAATGGCCGTAGAGTGAAGTAGCTTTTTGGGCCAATATTGAGGTCAATTTCGCGGCCAACTGTGCGATCGTATAACCATTTTGTGGGCTGCACTTTGGTCGCATAATCAACCTTAGAGTTTTGCGAAGGGAGGTTCTGCGGCGCATTATGCAACTGCTGAATAGGTCTGCGGGCCGCATAACGACCGCAGAGTGAAGCAGGCCAGCCTAGTTCTGAGGGCCATCTTTCGCGGTCATTTTGCGGACCACAAAATTATATGTGGTCGCATATGCGACTGCAAATCCTTTTATTTTTGGGATCTTTAAACCCGACCCTATTCCGTTAAAATATATGCTATAGACCATTTTTGAGCATTTTCTGATACTTTTAGAGTGATAGAGAGTTCTTAGAGAGGGGAATTGATCTTCAACTTGATATAAAACAATTCATTCTCAATCCTTGAAAATTATCAAGAAAAGTCCTCATATTAAACATAAGAATATATGCCCTAGCTTTTAATTTTGAAAATCTACTAAAAGGAGGATAAATAGAAAGATAATTATTGGGTTTGGGGGTTGTTATCTTGCATGCATGTATTCTTAAAGTATGTGGGGGAGATTGTGAGCTAAAAATGGTAGAGAATGGGTTGAGGAATGATAGAATCTTTCATAAAATGGCCTTAAGAACATTAATGCACAACAAGTGTTTCATAATGTGCTCAAATGAGCTAGAATCATGACCATCTTCCTAATTTTGGTTCAACTTGTTATATTTTTAAAATAAATCGAAGTGCTAAGAATTTCGGAACGTTTTAAAGTTTTAAGGAAACTCAATTGAAGTATGTTGGATAAACCCCCTTCTTCTTAGAATCAAATTCCCCGGTGTTTGTGTAATTGGTGTAAGTCCCCAAATCGATCATTATAGAATTCATTATTCCTAATGTGTTGTGGTGAAGGATATATGTTCAATATTCATTATAAATGCTTCGTCATGTTATTCACTCCAATTGGTTGTGTTCAAAATGTGGAATATGTGCTAGAAATGTTAAGACCTCATGTCAAAATTAAATAAAGGTTGTTATGTCAAATTGTATGAAAAGCCTCTATGTGCTTAGGATTCCCAAGTTTGCTCATATGTGTGCTAATTCCTTACATGGTAGGCCTTATTGTTGTTGATGATAATGATATTTGAATGTGAAAAAGAGAAACTGGAATTATGAAATACGACCAAGTGCCAAGAATGGCTTTATAATTAAGACCACTCGTGCCAATGTGTTGAAGTGTCCTAGGATGTCTCAGAGCTATGTCTAGTATAGTCCTTCTTATCGGTGTGTTGTCGACCACATCTATAAGCTGGAGGCTACTTTGACATTTAGGAACAATACCCTTCTTTGATATTCTGGATCATGCGAGGAAACTGATTGTGCAACTGTTCCTCCTCTAACTCGTGCATTCCTTTAACTTTCCGTATATGGCACCTAAGAAGAGAGCAAGAACTGGCCAAGGAGCCAATGCTGCCTCAAGAGTGGTGGTTGAGCCTTTATTTGATGATGTGGATGAATACCCGACGGGTGAGGATAATCCCCTGACTGCTACACTGCCTGATTCCACTACACCTAACCAGACCACTCCAGTTCCTGTAACAACTGAGGGTGCGACGGTTCCTCCACCTGATATTCTGGTTCCACCTCCAACCCCAGCTTCTAGTTCTGGTATTTTTGATGGGGATCTTAGGGGAGCTATCCAGATGCTGACACAGATAGTGGCTTCTCAGGCCCAGAGATCGAATGTTACACCCATATCTTCTAGCCAACAAGGAGATTCTACTGGTTCTACGGTAAAAAGGTTTCTTCAGTTTGATCCTTCGGTGTTTAGGAGTGCTAATCCCGAGGAGGACCCCTAGGGCTTCATTGATGAGATGCATAAGGCTCTCCGGGTTATGTGCGCTACTAAGCCTGAGGGAGTGGAGTTGGCTTCCTACCGCCTAAAAGGGGTGGCCTATTCTTGGTTTGAGTTGTGGGAGGACTCTCGGGAGGAGGCATCCCTCCAACGAGGTGGAGTGAGTTTGCTAATACTTTTATGGACCATTTATTGCCTTCCGAGACTAGGGCAGCCCGTGGCGTAAGGTTTGAGAACCTTAAGCAAGGTAGTAAGAGTGTGTGGGTGTATCACATGGAGTTCACGCGCCTGTCAAAATATGCTATTCACATGTTTCCGACTACGGAGGCTAGAGTGCGCCGTTTTGTACAAGGCCTTAGCCCCTTGGTTATCAATGAGGCCGCTACAACTGCCTTGAGTTCATATATGAACTATGGGAATATGGTGGAATTTTCTCAAGCTACAGAGATCCGTAAGTTGAAGAGAAGAATAGAGAGAGAGGGTAGCAGCAAGGCTCGATCCACGGGCAACTTTGGGGAGTCATTTGGTGGGGGAAGATCAGATTTTAGGGGAGGGTCATCAGGGCCATCCCAGTATTATGCTCAGTCTTCAGCCAGTGCATTGCCGGTAGGGCACAATCAGCAGCAGGGGAGTAGTTTTAGGCCCAATCAGGGCAATATGGCTCCCCACCAGTAGGGGCGATTAGGAGGGAGATTCCAGCAGCAACAAAGGCTCCCATGCCCCAGGTGCGGGAGGATGCACTTGGGAATTTTCTACATGGGCCTACCTGTTTGTTACTGGTGCAGATTGAGGGGTCATATTCAGCGAGAGTGTCGTTCATCCCGCAAGGGTGCGGGTAGGGTCACAACACAACCATCCAATTCTGCAGCTGCTACAGCTTCAGTACCCCCTCCAGCTCAAGGCACTCCAGCACCAGCAGGGAGTGGTGCAACTAGGGGTGGTGCGTAGAGTTCAGGAGGACCCAACCGTTTCTATGCTATGAGTGGTCGCCATAGTGCAGAGGCTTCTCCAGATGTCGTCACAGGTATATTGGCTGTCCAATCTCATGATGTATATGCTCTTATTGAACTCGGTTCCACCTTGTCCTATGTTACCCCTTATGTTGCTATGGAATTTGGGATAGAACCGGAACAACTTCATGAGCCATTCTCTGTATCTACTCCAGTTAGAGAGTCTATTGTGGTCGCGTAGGTTTATAGGGTTTGTATTGTCACGTTACATGGTCGGCACACCGTGGCTGATCTCACTGAATTAGAGATGGTCGATTTTGATGTAATTATGGGAATGGATTGGCTTTATTCATGTTTTGCTAAGCTCGATTCTCGAACCAGAACTGTGAGGTTTAAATTTCCAAATGAGCTAGTTGTGGAGTAGAAGGGGGATAATGTGATGCCAAAAGGTAGGTTTATTTATTACCTTAAGGCTACGAAGATGATTAATAAGGGGTGTATCTATTAGTTGGTCCGGGTTACGGTCACCGATGCTGAGGCACCTACACTCGAGTCTGTGCCAGTTGTGAATGAATTTCTAGAGGTCTTTCCTGATGAGCTCCTTGGGATTCCGCCAGACAGGGAGATTGATTTTGGGATTGATGTGATGCCAGGCACACAACCTATATCTATTCCTCCCTACAGGATGGCACCAACAGAATTGAAGGAGCTAAAGGAACAATTAAAGGATTTGTTAGAGAAGGGTTTCATCCGACTGAGTGTGTCCCAATGGGGCGCACCAGTTCTCTTTGTAAGGAAGAAAGATGGATCACTGAGGATGTGTATTGACTACGGGTAGCTCAACAAAGTCATATTAAAAAACAAGTACCCGTTACCAAGAATAGACGATTTGTTTGATCAGTTGCAGGGTGCTAGGTACTTCTCCAAAATTGATTTACGGTTCGGGTACCACCAATTGAAGATTAGGGAGTAGGATATTCCAAAAACAGCTTTCAGGACCTGGTATGGGCACTTTGAATTTTTGGTAATGTCTTTTGGGCTAACAAATGCCTCGGCAGCTTTCATGGATCTTATGAATTAGGTTCAAGCCTTTTCTCGACTCCTTTGTGATATTATTCATTGATGATATTCTTGTGTATTCATGATGTTGGGAGGACCATGCCAATCATCTTAGGGCGGTGTTGCAGACTCTTCATCAGCACCAATTGTACGTGAAATTTTCAAAATTTGAATTTTGGCTCGAATCTGTCATATTCTTGGGTCATGTCATCTCCAGAGAAGGAATTAAGGTTGATCCTCAAACGATTGAAGCGGTGAAGAATTTGCCTAGATCTACAACGCCAACCGATTCAAAGTTTCTTGGGCTTAACAGGGTATTACATGAAGTTTGTGGAGGGGTTCTCTACTCTTGCCTCGCCATTGACAAAATTGACTCAGAAAGCGGTTAAGTTCCAATGGTCCGATGCTTGTGAAAGGAGCTTCTAGGAGTTGAAATCGAGATTGACTACGGCGCCGGTGTTGACCCTGCCAGAGGGTACATATGGGTTTGTGGTATATTTTGATGCTTCAAGAATTGGGATTGGATGCGTGTTGATGCTACACGACAAGGTTATAGATAAGGTTATAGCTTATGCTTCTAGGCAACTCAAGAATCATGAAAAGAACTATCCAACACATGACTTAGAACTTACGGCACTGGTTTTCACATTAAAGATTTGGCATCATTATTTGTATCGGGTCCATGTGGATGTATTCACGGAACACAAGAGTCTTCAATAAATTTTCAAACAAAAGGAGTTGAATCCGAGGTAGAGAAGATGGCTTGAGTTACTCAAGGATTACAACATCGATATTCTGTATCACCCTGGGAAAGCCAATGTTGTGGTGGATGCTCTTAGCCGGAAATCTATGGGTAGTTTGGCTCACTTGGAGGCATGTCAAAGGCCGTTGTCCAGGGAGGTCCACTAACTAGCTAGTTTGGGAGTTCTTTTTACGGAATCATTGCTTGTTGTGGAAGTCAAAGAGAAGCAATACGACGATCTATTGTTGGTACAACTGAAGGAGGGGATTCATAAACATAAAATTGTGGCTTTCACTCTTGGCATGGATGATGGTACACTAAGTTCAAGGGCGGTTATGTGTTCCAAATATAGATGGTCTCCAGTAAAGAATCATGTCCGAGGCTCACACTTATAGGTATTCTATGCACCCAGGTTCTACAAAGATGTATCATGATCTCAAGGAAGTCTATTGGTGGAATGACATGCAAAGGAATGTGGCGGACTTCGTGGCAAGGTGTCTGAATTGTAAGCAAGTAAATGCCAAACATCAACGACCTAGTGGGTTGGCCCAGAATATAGAAATTCCAATGTGGAAGTTGGAAATGATTAATATGGATTTTGTGATAGGGTTATCGCGCACTTCGTGCAAGTTTGATTCAATTTGGGTGATCGTGGATCGACTCACGAAATCAGCACACTTCGTTCCAGTTAAATCTACCGACACAACGGAACATTATGCTTAGTTGTATATCAAGGAAATAGTCAGGCTGCATGGCACTCCAGTTTCTATCATTTTTGATCGAGGGTCTCAATTCACGGACAATTTGTGGAAGAAATTTCAGCAAGGTTTGGGTACTCAGGTGAATCTTAGTACAACCTTCCATCCACATACCGACGGGTAAGCAGAGTGGACTATTAAGACGCTTGAGGACATGTTGTGTGCTTGTGCTCTCGACTTCAAGGGTAGCTGGGATGATCATTTTCCACTCATAGAGTTTGCCTATAACAACAACTTCCATGCTAGTATTCAGATGGCACCATTTGAGGCACTATATGGTAGGAGATATAGATCTCCCATTGAGTGGTTCAAGATTGGGAAAGCTGAGTTGATAGGGATGGACCTCGTGCATCAAGCTATGGAGAAGGTTAAGATCATAAAGGAACAATTGAAAACTGCTCAGAGTCATCAAATCCTATTCGGATGTTAGTCGCAAAGACTTGGAGTTCAAAGAAGATGATTGGGTATTCTTGAAGGTTTCCCCCATGAAAGGTATAATGCAGTTTGGGAGAAAAGGGAAATTAAGTCCGAGGTATGTCGGGCCGTACAAAATCATTCAGAGGATTGGTCAGGTGGCGTAAAAGCTTGAGCTACCACCTGAAGTGTTGTTAGTGCACTCAGTATTCCATGTGCTGGTTGGAGATTCGACAACTATTGTGCCGGTTGAGACCATTGTGGTTAATGAAGAACTGTCATATGAAGAAATTCCAGTTTCCATTCTTGATAGGCGAATCTGAAAGTTGAGGAATAAGGAAATTGCCTCCGTGAAGGTGTTGTGGCAAAACCAACATGTTGAAGAGGCTACTTGGGAGGCCGAAGATGAGATGAAAAAGAAGTATCTTCACTTGTTTGTATAATCTATGTTACCTTTTTATAAAACTGTAGCCTATGAGTTTTGTATCACTTGTTCAGTTAATGTAAAGGTGCTTCTTTATAAATACATTGTATGCGAGGCCACAATTGGTGTTATTATGAGCTATATTACGTTATTGGATTGTGTATATGTTTTTAGGCTGTATTTCTGGGGTTCTCTGACAGGTGGATAGGCCCAGTTACAAAGGAAACTCTAGCAAAATTTTTGGAAATTTAGGGAGTTAGTCAAATTTGGGGTTGCTTGTGTGTGGTATGAAAAACTGAGTTTCATAGGATGCTAATAGTGAACCTTGATCCTCATTCGGGGACGAATGATCTTAAGTGGGGGAGGATGTAAGGCCCTGTAAAAGTTTTCCTAAAAATCGGGGTTCCGTGATGCCGGGGTAGGCGTGGAGGTTAATAATAGTATAAAAGCTCGTCGAGGTTCGAAAGTTTTGGATTGAACAGTACGCTGGGGAGTTGAAGGAAAATATTTTGCAGAAATAGGCATTTCTGCGGCTCATTATGCGGTTGCACAACCGCTTTGCGGGCCGTAGAATGGCCGCAAAGCGAAATAGCTTTTTGGGCTGATTTTGAGGTCAATTTCACGGCCAATTGTGCGACCGCATAACCGTTTTGCGGGCCGCACTTTGGTCTCATAATCAACCTTAGAGTTTTGCAAAGGGAGGTTCTGCGACGCATTATGCGACAGCAGAACAGGTCTGCGAGCCGCATAACGGCCGCCGAGTGAAGCAGGCCAGCCCAGTTCCGAGGTCCATCTTTCGCAGTCATTTTGCTGACCGTAGAATTATTATGCGGTCACATATGCGACCGCAGATTCTGTCCCGAGGCTTCATTTTGGGGATTTTTAAACCCGACCCTATTCCGTTAAAATGTATGGTATAGACTTTTTTGAGCATTTTCTGATACTTTTCGAGTGAGAGAGAGTTCTTAGAGAGGGGAAGTGATCTTCAACTTAATATACAACAATTCTTGATCAATTCTTGAAGATTATCAAGAAAAGTCCTCATATTAAAGGTAAGAATATATGCCCTAGCTTTTAATTTCGAAAATCTACTAAAACGGGGATAAGTAGAAAGATAATAATTTGGTGTAGGGGTTGTTATCTTGCATGTATGTATTATTAAAGTATGTGCAAAGGTTGTTAGCTAAAAATGGTAGATAATGGGTTGAGGAATGATAGAATCTTTCATAAAAGGGCCTTAAGAACATTAATGCACACCTAGTGTTTGATAATGTGCTCAAATGAGCTAGAATCATGACCATCTTTCTTATTTTGGTTCAACTTGTTATATTTCTAAAATAGATTGAAGTGCTAAGAATTCAAGAACGTTTTAATGTTTAAAGGAAGCTCAATTGAGGTATGTTGGCTAAACCCCCTTCTTCTTAGAATCGAATCCCCCGGTGTTCGTGTAATTGGCGTGAGTAACCAAATTGATTATTATAGAATTGATTATTTCTAATGTGTTGTGTTGAAGGATATATGTTCAATATTCACTCTAAATTATTCATCATGTTATCTTGCCTTGTGAGGTTGTGTTCAAAATGTGGAATATGTGCTAGAAATGTTAAGACCTCATGTCAAAAATAAATAAAGGTTGTTATGACAAATTGTATGAAAAGCCTCTATGTGTTTAGGATTCCCAAGTTGCTCATATGTGTACTAATACCTTACATGGTAGGCCTTATTGTTGTTCATGTATAATGATATTTGAATGTGAAAAAGAGAAACTGGAATTATGAAATACGACTAAGTGTGAAGAATGACTTTATAATTGAGGCCACTCGTGCCAGTGTGATGAAAAGATGGGAAAGAAGTATGAAGTGAGATGATTGATTGAAAGGGTGATGTCTCGAGTGAGATGGCCTAGCCGATCAGGCCGTGATCGGATGCCATGGCGCACACATGGTGGTAACTGTACTGGTAAAAATAGGCTTCACACGTGTATTAATTCATATGACAAGGCAAACCATGTGGAGCAATAAAAACATGACAAATGGTCATGACTATACAAAGAGGTACGAGACAAAAAGGAACGGAACAACATACCCATGAGGCAATTAGATATGGGAACCCAATATAATTGAGTAACTAGATGAAGAGACACGGTCAGAGTGAACCAAGGCGGGATAAAGGGCAGATTCAAAGGTCTTCAATACACGATCCAAGCTTTACATAATATTCACGCAACAGTTACGATTTACTACTGTAACGTTACATTAATGGCTATATTAGTCATTAATGCTCAATCATTAAGAAGAGTAGACGTTATATTAAGAAATTCCCTATAAAAGGGAGTAAAATATGACTTGTAAGGACACATTCGAACCACTATTGAAATATACTTACTTTTACGCATTCTTGCTGCTTTCTCTTTGCGAATATGATTATACTTATTAGTATATTTTTGGTTATCAGAAGTCCGAGTACTTCTTAAAATAGCCTTGGCAGAGAATCTAATTCTTTGGTTAAACAAATTGGTTCCGTTACCGGGAATCTGATAATCTTTGTTTTTTCTCAAACTATCTTTCACGAATCATGTCAAATGCCAACGATAACAACCAGCATGCGACTGAGACTCCAGTACCATCACCCCAGGGATCCCCACGAGGTTCAAGGGACCATTCCCCAGGAAGATCTATAACTCAAAATAATGATCAAACTGGAAACGAGCAAACAGGGGAATGAGATCCCGTGAAGCAAATGGTTAGCGAATATGTGAATGAAGCTCTTCAAGCTTTTATGAGGGGGCTGCTGGCTGTATCACCTACGCCTCCTTCAAACAACACCGCAACTGTGGAAAACCCACAATTTAGACTAGCGAATTCAGGAAGTGGAGGCCCTCCAAATGAACCTCTCCGAGGGAGACCAGGTATGTCTAATAATTCAGATTTACAATCTTTACTACTAACCTTGCAGAAACAGGTGAAGGAACAAAACGATCGAATCGAACAATTCCTGGCGTACCACCTGTCATCAATAGTATTTACATTGATAGATATTCTCAATATCCTTAGAATCCAAGTGCAGCGCCCTTGCCTATTCCCAAAAAATTCAAAATGCCTGATATTCCAAAGTACGACGGGACAACCGATCCACGTGATCATGTCACTGCTTTTACTACATGAGTAAAAGGCAACGATTTGACTAAGCAAGAAATTGAATCAATGCTGGTAAAGAAGTTTGGAGAGACCCTCACCAAAGGAGTGCTAACATGGTATTCTATTTTACCCGAAAATTCTATTGACTCTTGTCACGACCCGAAATCCCACCTTCAGGCCGTGACTGCGTTTAACGTTGAACCCGCTAGACAAGCCAACGTTGAAAACTACACTAACATATTATCACGGAAATAATAGCATTTACTAGAACAAATTATAATTCATAACACAAAAGTAGATAAATTTTCCAAACTAGGCGAAGGTAAAAAATACAATACGATGCAATAATTCCCAAAACCCGGAGTCACTACTCACGGACATGCTAAAAGAGTTCTAAATACAAGGTCTGAAGAAAAATACATGAACTGTCTCAGAAAGACTAGGATAAATGTAAGATAGAATAGGGAAATGGAGATAGAGGAGACGCGAAGGCCCACGAACGTCTACGGGTCTACCTTGGAATCTCTGAGGTGGACTGTAGGATACTCCCTCTAGCAAAGTCCACAGGGTCCGACAGCGGGATCTGCACAACAAAAAGAAGTGCATGTGTAGCATCAGTACAACCGACCCCATGTACTGAGTAAGTGCCAAGCCTAACCTCGGCCGAAGTAGTGACGAGGCTAGACCTGACAACGATAATCTGCCTGTACAGTTCTACATAGCATAAACAAACGCAGGGATAACCAGATAAGTGTGGGATACAAGAGTAATTAATGGGGGTAACAAGTGAGAGGTAAGAATTGATTAACACATAGGATAAAGTAAGAGGACAAATTAACAAGGATGCTAACGTAACATGTATAAATGCGAGCAATGTATGTAATGGCACATCATCACCCTTCGTGCTTTTACTCTCTTCCTCACAATGCGATGTATGGTATAAGATAATATAAATCATGGCACGACATCACCCTTCGTGCTTTTACTCTCTTCCTCACAATGCAATGTATAATGAGAGGCAATATAAATCTTGGCACGACATCAACGTTCGTGCTTTTAATCAATGTGAATCATGGCACGACATCAACCTTCGTGCTTTTACTCTCTTCCTCACTATGCATTTTATGACGTAATCAATGTAAATCATGGCACGACATCACCCTTCGTGATTTACACTCTTCCTCACCAAAAAATGACAAATCTCGAATGGAGAGGAATGTAGCATAGTGGAAACACACATCATAATCACCCAGCAAAGGGAGAATATCAGTCAATATCATAACAATTGCCCGGCAAGGGTCTCAGCTATAACCAATCCTTTCAATTATATCTCTTAACAAATTGGGTCCTCAATCGAACCATCATATCACAAGTTTATCAACAAGGATTTTCAACAAACAATCAACTTCCAAGTAGAAACAATTTTCATAATACAATGAATATGGAAGTAATAGCAAGAATTTCATCAAAATAGACTTACGGNATAGCACACAATACCTATTCCCTCACCAAAGTTAGGCAAGACACTTACCTCGTGTCCAAGAATCGCAATTCAAGCCTCTAATACCGCCTTTCCTCTCGGATCCAACTCTGAATCGATAATATCTAGACATAATGGATTTATTAACATCAATACTTACTCAATAAACCAATTCCAAATCCTAATCATACATTTTTGTACTATTCTTCCAAAATGCTAAAATTCGACCCCGGGCCCGCATGCTCGAATCCAGAAAATTCTCGGAGGAATCACTCATCCATAGCCTAAGGATCATTAATATGAAGTTTCTACTTGAATTCATAGCATTAATTGGATAGTTCATCAAATTCCCAAAAATCCCATCTACTACTAAAAACCTAGATTTTTCTAAGATTTAGTAGTTAATCCCCTTGACAATACATGAATTAAACTAGTAAAATATAGTGAAATTACTTACCTCTACTGGAAATGGGTCGAGGAATGGTTTCTCAAGCTCTTAGGACCCTTCAATGGAGGTTGGAATGGGTGTAAATGAAGGAAACCCGAGTTTTGACACTTAAATATACAGGCTGCCTACAGGGGTTTCCGCACCTGCGACCCTGTGACCGCACCTGCGAAGATTTGGCCGCACCTGCGGAAAAGGGCCGGGGGAGCTGGGTTTGCACCTGCGGAGTTGGGGGCTGCACCTGCGGAAAAAGAACCGCACCTACGGAACCTCCGCACCTTTGGCTAGGGAACCGCACCTGCGGTCACACCAGCAACAGCTGCACAACAGTTGTTTTAGCTGGTTTTTAGCCCCGTTGGGGGTCCGGGAGTCACATGGGTCCACCCGAGCCCACGTCCAAAAATACCAACAAGTCCCAAATCATTAAACGGACTTGCTCGAGCCCACATAACACTCAAAACAATGCTAAAACTCAAAATCACACCCCTAAACCCCTAAAACCATAACTTAAGAAACTTCAAGTTCTTGATTTCTATAAACATGCGCCGGACCGACCTATACGACTCGGAATGACATCAAATTTTGCGGACAAGTCATAAATGTATAACGCAACCATTCCCGATCTCGGAATCACATTCGGACCTCGATAACATGAAATAACATTCCAAACAAAATTTCAAATTCTATGAAAATCCTCAAAACTTTATTAACTCTCAATTTCCCATTCTTGATCCGAAACCCGTCAAATCAAGTCCGTTCCTTACCAAATTTCACAGATAACTTAAATAACACATATTGAACCTCTTCCGGGCTCCGAAACCATAATACGGACCCGACAACACAGGTTTCACATCAAGGTTCATTTTCATAAGCCTTAATTATTTTTAAAAAATAATTTTCTTTAAAAATTCATTTCTCGAACTTGGGTCCTCGGAATTCGATTCTGGGCATACGCCCAAGTCTCATATTTCCCTACGGACCTTCCGGGACCGCCAGATCACGGGTCCGGGTCCGTTTACCAAAAATATTGACCAAAGTCAAATTTATTCAAGTAATTATCATAAATTCAATTCTTTATCAAGTTTCCACATAAAGGCTTCCTGGATACGCGCCCGGACTGCGCACGCACATCGAAGTGAGATTAACAGAGGCTTTTGGGGCCTCGGAACATAGTCATAATTATGTTTGGAGGATGACAATATATCATTCGACGAAACAGATGCCGAAGGATTATTGATCCCACACAACGACGCATTGGTAATATCTCTACTTATACATGACACTAACGTAAAAAGAGTGTTAATTGATCCAGGTAGCTCGGTCAATATCATTTTGTTGAGGGTTGTTGAAGAGATGCTAATGTGGAACTGTGTAATTCCAAAAGCATGTTCCTTGACCGGGTTCGACAATTCTACTGTCATAATGAAAGGAGAAATTGAGCTTAGTACCTATGCATAAGGTGTAATCAAATATACGAAATTCCAAGTCATTGACACTGACATGGCCTACAACGTAATCATGGGGAGACCATGGATTCATGATATGGAAGTGGTACCATCTACCCTACACTAGGTAATTAAATCCCCTTCCAAATGGGGAATCCAACATATTCGAGGTGATCAGCAGACCTCGAGAAACATCAACTCGGTGGTATATTACAACAAAAAAATGGTAGCGTAAGATACAACTCAACCGGACACAGAAGAAAATGATAAAGAGAAGGTTAATCAAATCACCACAGAGGCTGCATCAAAACATACAGACATAGATTCCAGACCTGATGTCATTCAGGAACCAGAAGAGGACGAGAATATCAAGACAACTACTGAGGAGCTCGAAGCAGTTCCACTGTTGGAACAAGAGCCTGAGCAAAAAGTTCATATAGGCACAAGGCTAAGCCCCACTAGAAGAGGTAAGTTAATTGAATATTTAAAAGCTAACGCAAATTGTTTTGCTTGGTCCCATTCAGATATGACAGGTATACCCCAGAAGTGATGACTCATAAATTAAATGAAGACCCATCCTTCGTACCTGTCAAGCAAAAGAAAAGAAAGCAGGGACCATTCAAGAACCAAGTGATTGACGAAGAGGTACAAAAACTCTTGAAAATCGATTCAATATGTGAAGTAAAATATCCTAATTGGTTAGCTAATACCGTAGTGGTACCTAAAAAGAATGGTAAATGGAGAGTATGCGTAGATTATACAGATCTGAATAAAGAATGCCCAAAAGACTCATTTCCATTACCGCACATAGATCAAATGATTGATGCCACTGCAGGTCATGAATTATTAAGCTTTCTAGATGCGTATTCTGGCTATAATCAAATAAAAATGGATCCCTCAGATGAGGAAAAAACTTCCTTTATTACAAACAATGGAACTTATTGTTACAAAGTCATGCCTTTTGGCCTGAAAAATGCCGGAGCCACGTATCAGAGGCTAGTGACCAAGATGTTCCAGAAACATCTGGGGAAAACAATGGAAGTATACATTGATGACATGCTGGTGAAATCAACATAAGCAGAAGATCATTTTCAGCATCTTTCAATTACTTTCGAAATCCTCTGCAAGTATAACATGAAATTAAATCTAGAAAAATGTACCTTTGGCGTCGAGTCAGGTAAATTTTTGGGTTTCCTTGTTTCAAATAGAGACATTGAAGTAAATCCTGCTCAAATTAAGGCTATTGAAGAAATACCTGATATACTTACTAGTAAAAAAGAAGTTCAAAGATTAACAGGTAAGATTGCAGCCTTGGGAAGATTCATCTCCAGATCTTCAGAAAAGAGTTTTAAATTCTTCTCAGTTCTAAAAAAGTAAAATCAGTTCAATGGACTGACGAATGCCAACAGGCTCTCAAAGATCTGAAGGCTTATCTATCAAATCCCCTGTTGCTGTCTAAACCAAATAAGGGGGAGAGTCTATATGTCTATCTTGCCGTTGCAGAAATTGTCGTAAGTGCAATATTGGTAAGAGAAGACAAAGGTAAACAATCTTCTATTTATTACGTAAGTAAGACTTTATAAGATGTTGAAACTAGATATCCTCATCTAGAAAAATTAGCCTTGGCTCTAATTATGGCAGCTAGAAAGCTAAGACCGTACTTTCAGTGTCACCCAATTATTGTCATAACTTCATATCCACTAAGAAATATTTTTCATAAACAAGAACTATCAGGAAGGTTAGATAAATGGGCAATAGAATTAAGCGAGCATGACATAATCAATCATCCTAGGACTGCAATAAAGTCTCAGATTTTAGCTGATTTTGTCGCTGATTTTAATACTAGCATAGTTCCTGAAGTGGAAAAAGAATTGCAAATCTTTAATGGGGCTAATCCAGGAATGTGGACCCTATTCACTGACGACTCTTCTAATGTAAAAGGAGATGGTTTGGGAATTATCTTAATATCACCTACGGGTGAAAAGATACGACATGCTATTAAGTGTTATCCTATAACTAACAATGAAGCAGAGTACGAAGCTGTCATTGCAGGACTTGAATTAGCCAGAGAACACTAAATCGAGCAGATCGTGATCAAAAGTGACTCTCAACTAATGGTAAACCAGATGCAGGGGACTTATACTGCTAGAGAGGCTCGAATGCAACAATATCTAGAAAAGGCACGAGACCTAGTAAGACAATTCCAGTCATGGAAGATTATGCAAATATCCAGGGAGGAAAATGCAGAAGCGGATTTAATGGCTAATCTCCCAGCAGCTATCGACGTAACGAATAAAGATAATGCTATTGGGATACACTTATTTCATTCAGCAATCGACCAGGATAAAAATTAGGTAACATTTAATAATTTAACCTGGGATTGGAGAAATGAAATTGTAATTTTTTGCAGAATGGTACCGTGCCTGAAGATAAAAAATAAGCTCAAACACTTTGTCTAAGAACAACACGGTACTGCCTAGTTCGTGATACTTTATACCGCAAAATGTTTGGAGGTCCCCTAGCAAAGTGCCTTGGACCCAATCAAACAGAGTACGCAATGAAAGAAGTACACGAATGACATTGTGGAAACCATGCAGGAGCAAGGTCCTTAGTCAAAACCCTGATCAGAGTAGGGTACTATGGGCCTAAAATGGAAGAAGACGTTGAGAATTTCGTAGCTAAGTGCGACAAATGCCAACGATATGCTAACAATATACATCGACCAATAGAATAACTCCACCCAGTCGTGTCACCTTGGCCAATCATGAAATGGGCAATGGATATAGTAGGACCTCTTCCCCCAACTAAAGTAAAGGTACGGTTTTTGCTTGTATTAACAAATTATTTCTCAAAATGGGTGGAGGCAGATTCTTTTAAACAGGTACGAGAAAAAGAAGTGAAAAGCTTTATATGGAGACACATAATATGCTGTTTTGGTGTGCCAAAGGAAATCATATGTGACAATGGCCCACAATTTATAGGCTCACAAATCACCGAATTCTTCCAAAGCTGGCAAATCAAACGAATCACTTCGTCACCATATCACCCCGTGGCTAATGGGCAAGCCGAGTCAACAAACAAAATCATTGTCAACAATTTGAAGAAGCAGTTGGAAAAATCTAAGGGAAATTGGCCTGAAGAGCTACCGGCAGTATTACGGGCTTACAGAACTACATCAAAAAACAACCACGGGAGAAACTCCATTCGCGCTTGTTTATGGTTCAGAAGCTTTAATACCAGTGGAAATTGGAGAACCAAGTACGAGGTTTACTACAACAACAGAAAAAACAAACAACGACGAGTTGAGAACAAATCTGGATTTACTCGAGCAAAGGAGAGAAGCTGCTTTAATACGTATGGCAGCTCAAATGCAAATTATAGAGCGATATTACAACAGAAAAGCTCACCTCAGATACTTCAAAATTGGGGAATTCGTCCTTAAAAACGTCTTCCAATCAACAAAGGAAGCTGGTGTACGAAAACTAAATCCAAATTGGGAAGGACCCTAAAAGGTCCGTGGCATTGCAGGAAAAGGCGCTTATGAGTTGGAGACTATGGATGGAGGAATTTTACCAACAAGTTGGAATGCTGTTCATTTGAAGAAGTACTACTTCTAAGGAAAAGGAATACCCATGGTCAGGTATCATTACGTTCGATTTCATTTTAGTACAATTAAAATTATACTAACTATTTTAGATGCTAGGCAAAAAGCTAACCCATCACCAGATGATGATATTAGACCTGCATAGACATGAGGAAGTAACTGAATTCCTGGTCTAGGGTTACAACTTTATGATGGACGTTTTAAAGGGTTAAACAATCATCATCTAAACTATATACCTTCGAGTCCCGTATGTTTTTCCTTTTCAGGAAAAGGACCACAAGGAAGGAATAATCAAGTGCTTGAGATTTCATTCTTCAAATCTCAAACACTTGGGGGACTATACAGTATGGAAGACAAAGAAGAAGCAAAAAAGACTGTCAAAATAGTCAAAAGCTCGAGCCTGAAGATCCATTTTTCCCAACAAGTCAAGCGTTATGAGCAAAATCAAAGAGCCAAAGACAAACACACAAAGCCTGATTTAGAAACCTACAAAAAACATTTCCGTGAATGTAGACGAATGTTTAGGTTAAAGGCAAAATGACAGTTACGGGTAAAAATTTATACCCTTGTATTTATTCAAAAAACTGTTGTAAATGAAAACAGTTACGGGTAAAAATTTCATACCCTTGTATTTATTCAAAAAACGGTTGTAAATAAAAACAGTTATGGGTAAAAATTCATACCCACTTATTTATACAAAATTTGTTGTAAATAAAACAGTTATGAAAGAGTTATAGACGATACTCAAACACATGTAAAATGTTGTGAAAGTTCGAATATTAAAATTTTTTTCCTCAAAAACATTGTTCAGTAAAACATGTGAATTCCTATCTCTCTTTTGTATGTTTACACCATTATGAAGTTGAGACGTCTTCTTCATTAAGTGTCGTTCATAAAAGGACCTCATTTATAAATCGTGCTTATTTCGAAAAGGCACAAAAAATCAAAGAATTTTTCAATGCAAAGTCAAAAACTAAGGGGTAAAACAAAAACCCTAACAAAAAGCATGAAAAGACTTGAGAGTAAATAAAAACTTGATACATGCTAATATTAATATTAATATTATGACAAAAAACTAAGTATTAACTTAGTCTAAAGCCGGATTTGTTTATACAAAGGTTTCCTCTAAGTTGTCAGTTGGGGACTTAGAAGAACCAGACTTTACCCCCAATGAGACCGGGGATAACCACCAATTGTTACAAAAATTAGAGGACAAGATTCCATAAACTCTTTCACTAGACAGAGGGATTATCTTCGTCGGCAGGAGGAATGACTTGAGATGGTGAGGCTTGTGCAGCAGCTTCATTAGGGACCTCAGCTTCAGGTGATGAGAAATTTTGACTCTGCCGAGACTATTCAATCGTCTTTTTTGGTCTTAGCAATTTTAGTTTCCAAGTCAAAATTCTATTGGCCCATTTCTGTCAATGTGTCAAGTCGGGCATTCAGATAAGCCCAACTAACATCAAAAACTTCTTTGTCCTCAAGAGCCTCGTAGTCTTATTCCCACTATTCAACATCGGCTCTTAGCTCATCTCTCTCAGCCACGGAAACATCATGAGAAACCTGTAAAGGTGAAAGGGATCTTTCCAGAAATTGGACCTTGTCTGAAGATTTACAGAGGCTTCTTGGGTCTGGATAAGAAATTGCACGAGTTCACCAGATTAAGCCTCATTTTGATCCAACAAAGCATTCAGGCTCCTTATCTCTTCAGTGGCATGAGAAAGGTGCTCCGCAAAGGAAGACTCCAAGATGATTTTATCCTTACCTACCTGGTTTGATGATAACTTCTCTATGGCCAGTTCCGCTGCAATAACTCTGATCTGCTTCTCCGAGGTACATTTCTCCTCCTCCATTGCCTCCATATCAAGTTGCAAACTCTCGAACTGCTCTTTCCAATTGTCAGCATCGGTGTGATAGTCATTAGCTAGTTGCTCTATTTGAACGATTCTTTTCATTAATTCTGTGCTAACAAGATTTATCTGCATAAAAAGATAAGTTAGATACGGTAAAGGATATGAAAAGAGGGAGGAATGGTTTAAAGTCTACCTTCAAGGACGAGTGCACAATCTCGTTCATCCAAGTTAAGGAGCTATGACTCTCCAGCTTAGACTTCTCCATCGGGCCTATTAGGGGTTTTAACCATATATCCGCTTGGGCTGATTTCTTCAAGAGGCTGCCTCCCGCAGGAACCTCTATCATTACTTGCTTCATCACCCCCTACTGGAAGAACCTACTTCTACAACAGAAGTCACAGAAGTAGGAGTGGATGAAGAAGCCAAGGATGGAATAGGTTGAGAAGCAGAAACAACAAGGTCTGGGACCTACTTGATTTCCTTTTTGATGAAGAGGAGCCAACAATGATTTCCTGGGCCTTATTCAGGAAATTTTTTGAAGCGGACTCGGCAACAACAAAAATTCCACGAGTAGGAAACCCTAGTAAATGAAAGGGATCAGTTAAGCTCAAAAAGAAAAAGAAAGGAAGTAAAAAAAGAAAAAGAAAACCTTTACCATGGGTTTTCACCTTCCAACCAAACCTAGAAGAGAGGTATTTCCAAGAGCGTTCTTCTAAAGGAGCGATTAACAAAAGTATTTCTACCCGATCACGAAAATCGGAGACATTCTCGACGGTTCCCATGGTTACTGTAAAAGAAAAAGAAACAGTCACGGTACTGATAATTTATCAGAAACAAAGAAGGAAAATGAGCAAATCTGTACTCACGTGCAAAGTTCCACTTCTCAGGGAAGGGGAGATTTTCTTCACCTACTAAACCTGCAGTAGGGACAACAACATACCGAGCATACCACCCTCTATCCTTGTCATTATCTGGTATAACTAAAACTCTTTTACTCCTAGCCGCGAGAGTAAAAACTCCTTGGCGTAATAACATCGGGGAATAGAGGTGAATAAGATGAAGGAAAGTAAAAGGGACAGAAGCTAAATTGGCCAAATACCTAGGGCATGCAACTTCCCTCCAAACAAGAGGACCGACCTGTCCCAAGCAAACATTGAAGAATCGACATAATTTAATGATAACATGGTAGATGGGAGGCGTAAATCCTAATGTGAAAGGATAAGTGTATACAAAAGAATACCCAGTTCTATAAGAGGTTATTGTTTGATTGTCATTAGGAACTACAACTGTAAAATCAGACTTCCAACAACAATATCTATGTACGAGTGACACTAAACCCTCTGTTATTTGCGTAGGATAAAGGTCAGCACTATCATGTGATGACATGGAAGAAAGCTGATTACTAATGGCCTCACTATCCTTTACAAAGGAAAACTCGACAGGGACAATCTCATCGACTCTCGGTTCACGAAGAGGTTCATTGTGTTCCCTACTCTTTGATGAAGATCTAGAAGCCATAGTCCTCGAAGAAGACAAAGGAATATTAGACCTGGAAGATGGTGGAGGAGTAGTATGAGAAGAAGAAAAATCCCTGGAATGCGTAGAACTTAAACTCCTAAGTCTACCACCCCTCCTACTTCGAATTGGAGTAGAAGAATGAGCCTGTTCGTCTACAATGATGACCTTTTTGGATTGCTGGCTTGAGGAATACATGTTTACAAGAAAGAAGAATTTGCAAATAATTAAAGAAAGTTAGAAGTTTTTCGTGAAGAAAAAGAAATAAAAGGGGTATTTATACTTATAGGTGACCGTCAAAAAATGGAAATAAACAGTGATGTGAAAGTCATAATTGAAGTTGTCACTTCGTGACCGATGCAACCGCAGAAAGCCCTAAAAGGCGCTAAGCAATCACAAAACTAATCCGAGAATGCCACGTGGCACAAGCATTAAATGAAAGTGACAAACAACGTATACATTCAGAGACGGATGCAATGGTACGAGTGAGGCAGCGGCAAAATATTCCCTCCATAAATGAGTATCCACTTATCAAATATTTAATTGATAAATAAATGGTAAGTGGGGGGACTATCTTTACTTGTAAAAATAGGCTTCACACATGTATTAATTCAGATGACAAGGCAACCCATGTGGAGCAATAAAAACATGACAAATGGTCATGACTTTACAAAGAGGTACGACAAAAAGGAGCGGAACAACACACTCACGAGGCAATTAGATATGGGAACCCCAATCTAATTGAGTAGATGAAGAGACACAGTCAGACTGAACCAAGGCAGGATAAATGAAAGATTCAAAGGTCTTCAATACACGATCCAAGCGTTACATAATATTCACGCAACAATTACGATTTACTACTGTAACGTTACATTAATGACATTATTAGCCATTATTGCTCAATCATTAAGAAGAGTAGACATTATATTAAGAAATTCCCTATAAAAGGGAGTAAAATATGACTTGTAAGGACAAATTCGAACCACTATTGAAATATACTTACTTTTACGCATCCTTGCTGCTTTCTCTTTGCAAATCTGATTATAATTATTAGCATATTTTTGGTTATCAGAAGCCCGAGTACTTCTTAAAATAGCTTTGGCAGAGAATCTAATTCTTTTGTTAAATAGTAACTATATTGGAAATGATGATTGGAATTGTGGTTATGGTTGATGTCTCAAATGAGATGACCTAGCCGATCGGGTCGTGATCAAACTTCGTGTAAGAACATAGTGGTATTGTGATTTATGGTATTTTGTCAATAAAGATTCCTCAACATAATAAGATGGAAATTGACTTGAGAACTTATGTGATCCTTACTTGATGTTTTAGTAATGTTTGAAGCTCTTATTGAACTCACGACTATTTTCCCCTTGTATTATTGTTCATTCTATTGAGATGGTGTTTTAGTTTTACATACTAGTACTATTTGACAGTACTAACTTTATAGACCCGTAATTTTTTTAAACTAAAAATGATGTCGGGCAGGTTTCCATATTGTTATAACTGTAGAAATTCCTAAAAACGAACCTTTTTGAAGTAAAAGTACCCTCGTGATTTAAGAGATATAATTTCCCAAAATTGCTCGGATTTGCGGTCCACTATGCGATCGCAGATCAGGTATGCGAACCGCATAGTGGTCTCATACCTGGATAGTTGCTGTCCATTTGAAGGACAACTATGCGGCCTAAGATGTGATCACATTTTGAGAATACGGGCCGCATAGTTGTCGCATTCTTGCACCTTGATTCTTGCGGAGGGAGTTATGCGACGCACTATGCGATCGCATAACAGGTATGCGGACCGCATAGTGGTCGCATGCCTAGGCAGCCTGCTTTCCTTTTTGTCCCATCTGAGGGCCATTTATGCGACGGGAATGCGATCGCATTCCTGACCGCATTTCCTGCTTCGGGGCTTCTAATTTCTTATTTTAAAACCCGACCCCTAGTTTAATAAAACACCCCTGCCCTTCATTTTTAACATCTATCAGACTAAAATAGAGAGAAGGGAGAGTGAGTTTAGTGAGAGAAAGTCATCTTCTTCATCAAATCAGTCCATTACCTCTGCTCAGGCCTGGAAATCTTCGAGTAGTCGTTGTCTTCTTCACCACAAGTGGTAAGTCTTCACCCCATTTTCCCAAACTCTCAGAGTTTAGTTAAGAATAAAACACACATAGGTTGGTTCTTGAGATAAAAGCTAAGACCTTGCATTCATGTACATGACTTGTAACAATCTAGCAAATGGGGAGTAAGTTGGAGTAATTTTCATTAAAAAGGGATTTGAAATCTAAGGGGGGTCATAGTGTTTGATAAAATGCCCAAATGAATTCAAGATTCCTAATTCTAAGATAAATGTGTCGCATTGTGAACTAGATTGACGGTGCTAGAAGGTTCGGTGAATTGTGATAGAAATTAAAGGGAAATTCCGACTCAAGGTATGTATGGATAACTTTAATCTTTGTAGAGTCGCCTTGTTGGTGTCTGAGCATTCAGTATGAGTTCCTGGATTACGCATATGTGAATTGATTGTTCTAATGTGTTGAGACGTAAGATTATATTCTCTGATTGTCCTAGTTGATTTTCCATGCCACCATGCTATGTGAGATTGTGAAAAGGGTGATTCCTTGTGCTTACTCTATCCTGTGCAAAACTCGTTATGTGCTTGAACATCTCGGTATGAAAGGTTTTGCTACCAAACGAAAGAAATGATAATGAATCTAATTATTGAATGTATCTAAGTGCTAAATGTTGTGTAGTAAATAATAGAAAGGAAATGTGTATTTAACTAATTAAGCTATATGTTGATGGCATACCGTACATGACTTATTGTTTGGTAAAGGCTATTGTGAACACATGTTTGTTTGGTTGGTATGAAATTATACTCTTGATGATATGAAGCCTTGTGATTGCATTGTGGGTTATTGTTGTTGCTATGAAATGTGATTGTCCGGTGGGATTGGGTTGCGCGCCGCAACAGAAGAAATAGGGGTGGAATATGATTGTACGGTGGGATCGGGTTGCACGCCGCAACAGAAGAAATAAGGGTGGAATTATGAGAAGAAATAAGGTGGAATGTGATTGTACGGTGGGATCGGGTTGCGCGCCGCAACAGGAGAACAATTGAAGTAAGGAACTGTGAAAATCTCATTTGTGATTCTCTGTATCTCTGCGCAATGATTGTTTGGTTTCTTTGATTGCCTTCTATCTGTGCATTGCTTTTATTTTACTTAGAGTAAAGTTTGTTCATACATACTTGTACTATTCAATGGTACTAACGTCCCTTTTGCCGGGGGCGCTACATCTTTTATATGGATGTAGGTGGTTCTATAATAGGTAGCTCCGTCCGCCGATAGTGGTGCCTTCTCTTCATCCCTTCAGCAGTTCTGGTGAGCCCCACTTCCTCTCGGGGCCGTGTGTAGTCTATACCGTCTTCTTTTGTATATGTTGTGTCATTAAAGGGATAGCCGGGGCCTTGTTGCCGGCAAGTTTATGTAAAACTCCTAGTACTCTTAGAGGCTCCGTAGACATTATGTGGGTTGTATATATGTATTTCGGGCAGTAGCTATGTTCGATCGAAATCGTGATCCGTATTGGAAAAGTTGTATGTATTATATATGTTTTTGAATTATCAAATATTGAAAGTTAAAAGAGGAAATGAACTTATGTTGTAAATCGTACTTTGAATTTAAATTGGCTAATTCATATGGAACAATGTATACTATAGACTCAGGGCAACGCGTTGGGTAGGAAAGGCAAACCAGGTCCGCTTGACTGGGATCATCCGGTTAGGCGTCGGTCTCGTCCCTCGGGTTTGGGGCGTAACACTAACGGTACTTTGTCGGGGGTGCTGCATCTTTAAATGGATGCAGGTGGTTCCATAGCAGACAATGTTGATCAACGATAGTGGTACATCCTCTTCCCAGTAGACTCGGCGAGCCCCACTTCATCCCTGTGTCATGTATTTTATCGTTTGTTCATATTATTATCACGTTTTGAGGTATAGCTGTTGCCTTCTTGTCGGCACTATCATAACGCTCTTTCATATCTTTAGAGGCTCCGTAGACACTACGTGGGTTGTACATGGGTGCTAGAAAAGTCAAACAGATTATGTTGTGTTTTGAACTCTTGTTACAGTCGAATCATAAGAATGTGTGTATTTTGAAAACTTAAGAATGTTGTAACCAATGAGATGATTTAGTAATGTATTTATATGATTTTCCTACTGTCAAAATAATAAAAACATGCCTTCTCTTGATCATGAGTGAGTTGGGTAGAAAGTGTCTAACGGTCTTGCTTGACCGGGTCTTCTCGGTTGAGCGCTGATCGCGCTTCTCGAGGTTGGGGCGTGACATTGATTGTCTCTTAGGTAGTACATTAGTCACTTACACATTTTGTGAGAAATATCATGAATTGATAAGTTATTTTAGTTTGAATCAGTCAAAAGTTAATCATAGGTCTCCGTGGGAACGATAATCTACTCACTACTCTATTACTTGACGACCACGTATACTTGCGTGAGTGTGTTAGGTCGCAACAACGAGCGCACCCCAGCGCGAGACACTATGTATAATGAAGCCATTATCAACAAATCTTGCAACTGCTTCTTTAACTCCGGCGGGGCCATATGCTTTGGCGGAATAGAAATGCGCTGAGTGCCCAGAGCTAAATCAATATCTCTGTCAGGTGGCATCCCCAGCAGGTCTGCAGGAAACACATCTGGAAACTCACAAACAACTGGTACTGAATCCATCGATGGGACCTCCGCACTAGAATCACGGACATATGACAAATAATCTAGACACCCCTTCTCGACCATATGTCGATCCTTCACATAAGAAATAGTTCTGTTGGTAGAGTGGCCAGGAGTCCCTCTCCACTCTAATCGAGAAAACCCCGACATGGCGAAGGTCACCATCTTAGCGTGACAATCTAATATAGCATAATAAGGTAACAACCAATCCATACCCAAGCTAACATCAAAATCTACCATATCAAGAAGTAGAAGATCTACACTAGTCTCAGGACTCCCAAGGGTAACCACGCACGAGCGATAGACACGATATGCAATAATATAATCTTGCACAAGCGTGGACACATACACAAGAGCACTCAAAGAATCATGAGACACAAGCAAATATGAAGCAAAATAGGATGACATGTCCGATCAAATAGAACTGAGGCATCTCTATGGAAAACGGGAACAATACTTGTGATAACAACGATAGATGACTCAACCTCAGGCCTAGCTGGGAAAGCATAACACCGGGGCTAGGCCCCACCACTATGAACTATGTCTCTAAGATGACCTCTAGCTGGCGAGCCTCCACCTCTAACGGCCTGACCTCTACGTCTGGCTGCCTGACCTCTGCCTCTAGCTGGCTCAGCAGGAGATGGAGCAATCGGTGACGAAATCATGGAATAAGAGCCCTACTATTGCACCCTACCCTGTGACTTGGGGCAAAATCTAGAAATGTGCCTCGGATCACCAAAAGTATAACAATCCGTCAGCTGTTGTGGCTGCTGACCCTGGAATTGGCCCTAAAGACCTGAATAACCACTCTGATAGCTCTGGATCAGAGGTACACTGATAGGAGCTGGTGGTGCACTGTAGGTTGGGTATCCAGAATAAGGCACATAAGGACCATGGCTCCCTAAGCAGTGTGGGACGCCTGAAGAACTGAATGAAATGGCCAAGGAGGATGGCCTATACCAAAATCACCCTTTCCACCAGATGAGGCACCACTAGAAGTACCGAAATGACGGGGCCTTTTATCTGACACCGACCCCCTCTCCTGAACACGAACCAACTCGATACATCCGACAATATCAACGACAATATGGAAGGAAATATCACTCCTTGTCTCTTTGGCCATCTGAATCCTGAGAGTATAAGTGAGCCCATCAATAAATCTCCTCACCCGCTGCTTCTCAGTAGGATGAAAGATAGTGGCATTGTGAGCTAAGTCCACAAATCGAGTCTCGTACTGGGTGACAGTCATACCACCCTGCTGAAGTCGCTCAAATTGCCCGTGACACTCCTCTCTTGGGGTGACATGGATGAACTTCTCTAGAAATAGTTGTGAGAACTGATCCCAGGTAAGTGCAGGCGGCCCATCTGTTCTAGTCAACAATATAATCTCTCCACCATCTACAGGCAAAACCAGTCATCTGTAATGCTGCAAAATTGGCCTCATATGTAGCACCCCGGAAAATTTTGAAGTACTTAAGCGCTATTAAGAAAGTTGATGTGTGCTAATTCTATTATTTTGTGTGCAGACTAGGACAATCAATATAATGGATATCTATTGGATATGATAATAAGTGTACGAGGCATAATATATGTGATGTGGGGTATAACCCTAAGTCCAAGTCAAGTTGGAAATTACATGATAGACTAAAGTTCCAAATGAATACGCATAAGTCCAAACTTTTGACGAGTATATATATATATATATATAC
>MDKH01225219.1:0-10178 GCA_005239495.1 Nicotiana undulata | reverse complement strand
GGAATAATTCAAGTATAGGAAGGATTTACAATCACCTTCATTTTTGCTCAATAGCTCAGGATTAAGAATTATCTCATTTACTCCGTTTTTTTTATCAATTATATCAGGAGTAACACAATTAATCAATTGATGAAATTCATAATTCTTATCCGAATAATATGTACATTTAACTCAAAGCTATCATAGCTTCATTTCATCATATATCGGCAAACAACTTGTACAAAGCATCAGATAATATCAAACAAACAGCTAGAACATGCTCGTGGGTCCTACGGCTACCCAACATACGGTATAGATGCCACGTACGGACTCTCGTCACGTGGTACGTACGTAGTCCCCTCAACAATCACAATTAGCAACAAGTAGCCTAGGGGACGTTTCCCCCTTACAAAGTTTGGAAAGGAGACTCACCTGGACAAGTACTCCTCCGGTCAACGGACCAATCAACAAGACGCACGAATCCTCCGAATTACCTTCGATGGCTCGCAACTAGCCAAAAACACATAATTATATCAATTTAGGAGGAATCGAGGAGGATTTATCAAAGATTTCCCTTAAAACACATTCTTGACGTACTTGGAATATTCAACTCCGAGCCTCGGCGTCCGGAAAATTACGATTCTTGAAGAAATGCGCTATACGTCGCCTAAGGATCAAGATTAACTAAATTAATCATCCTATAATAGCCCAAAAATCAGAAATTCAATTTTCTCAAAACCCTCTATTTTTCCCAAGCCTTCCCATGGATTTTTATGAATTTTGGAAGTGGAAATTCCTCAAGAATCGAAGTTATAAACATGTGGGAAGTCAAAGAATTACTTACCTGAGTAAATCACTTGCTAACACTAATCTGGAGCTCTTGGGGGTCTTAACAATGGAGGAAAAACGAGTTTGGGAAGAAAATTCACGAAATGGGCCTTTTATAGAACTGCCCAGCAGTTTTCGCCCCTGCGGCCCATGGTTCGCAAGTGCGGACTCGCACCTGCGGAAAACGGGTCGCGCCTGTGATTTGGCCTGGGCCCTGGGGGAGGTCGCTCCTGCAGACTTTGGATCGCAGGTGCGGACTCGCACTTGCGTAAAATTAGCCGCGCCTGCGATTGGCCTGGGCCCTGGGGAGGGGGGGTCGCGCCTGCGGAGCCTGGTCCGCTCCTGCTGAAGGAAGGTCGCTCCTGCGACAAAGGCCGCCCCTGCGATGGATTGGCCGCTGGTGCGAGCCTCGCGCCTGCAGCTCATGGACCGCAGGGGCGGTCACACCAGAAAATTCCCACCAGCTATGAAATTGCTGGTTTTTTACCCCGCTTGGGGTCCGGGAGACCCCTGGGCACAAAACATCATCCAAACTAGAAATCACTCTCCAAAACACCTTAGTTTCAAACTTAAGTTTTCAAGAAAATTTCAATGGCTCACCAATACGCCGAACGGGTCTATACTGCTCGGAATGACCCCAAATTTTGCGGACAAGTCATAAATGACTATACAGAACTATTTCCAGTTCCGGAATACCATTCGGAACATGATATCATGAGGTACAATTCCAGACCGAATTCTAAATCTTATGAAATCTTGAATTCCAATTCAGGTGCCGAAATACTCCCGGGTCATCAGAAACCCGAGGCGAACATACGCTCAAGTCCAAAATCATCATCCGGAGCTACTGGAGGTGTCAGCACTCGATTCCAACGTCATTTGCTCAAAATGCTGCTCGGAACCAAAATTAGCCAAATAGGCTAGCCTTCAGGAACCAAGTGTTCCTGAACTGGCCCAATCACTTCTGAATCTCAAACTACCTGCCCCCACAAATCATAAGGGACGAGTAGCCTCTATGGAAAGAGTCATTTATGGGAACGGAGTCGCAACACACAAAACGACCGGCTGGGTCGTTACATAACTGCTCCTTATGTGATAGTCCATTTTTCTTTTGTTTGTCGCTTAGATTTTTCCTTTTAAGCACCATAGGTGAGTCTAGAACCACCTTAAATAGAGGTCCTAAACACCTCTAGGGCCATATGTAAGGGACGGGTAATGCACGCATAAGGTACGTATTCGATATTATTAGAACGCTTAGATAATAATTAAGGGGAGGGTAATTGGGTAGTAAAGAATATGATGACCTGTGCGCTAATGCTACGTGTAACACCTCTATTTGAGGAAGGTTACCGAGTATTGCATAGAAGTGATCCTATAGGCTAATAAACCTAGGACCCCCATTATTCTCGTTTTAAATAATCTCTATTTGTTTAAATTGCTTCATGACTAATTCGCTTAAATTGAGTTTGGTCGGGACCCACTGTTGTGGACCTCGAGGGGTGCCTAACACCTTCCCCTCAAGGTAATTTTGATCCCTTACCCAATCTCTGGTAAAGTAAACTGGTTTATGAGTTATTTTCTTTAGGTTCCCTAACGCACCTTAAATCCGTTAGGTGGCGACTCTTCAAATCCTATACCCCTTCCCAAAATGAAATGAGTTGTCCTAAAAATGTTGAAACCCGGACTCCGCGAGGAAAAAGGGGGCGCGACAGCATGGCGACGCTGCTGGGGATATAATTAGGCTCTTACCATGACAAACTTGTTTTTGTGAATTAGTCTGAAGCATGTTTTATCCTGTTAATACATGCACCCTTTCCATTTCCCCTTTATGTGAACTTAATTGTATATTTACAAGCATTTATGATTTTTCTTTACTACGAAACTGACTTGTCTCGTTGTTTTCTTTCTTAAACGTCTTTTAATTATTAAATACCACATTTATTATTCTCTAACGTGCAAATACGTGACAACATGCTATTTACAATTGCATAAATCATGCTCAACATCATATTCCACTCGTGTGTAATCAATCATATAGCAACACTTGATGAGTGTTTGCGCTCTTCCTATATATCACCCTTTAAATTCGGAAAGGCTTATTTGCGGTAAAACTAGTCGATTAGCGGTGCAATCGACGGTTCCGTGCCTTTCCCCCTCAAATTGTCCGCTTGAGGGTACCAGTCTAGACCCACATAGAAACCTTACTCTGATGTACATGCATCATGATCAAACCTAGTCGGTTTAATATGTTGTCCACACAATAACTCTTTAAGACAAACCTTGTCCAAAAGTCCATCGGGGTTTCCATAATCCCAGTGGACGCAACCACGTTTTTGTGCATTAATTTTGGAGAACCAAGTGCCAATATGCTAATCATGGATGTACAAATAGTCGAATCAGGAGGGGGGAAAGTGTGATGACCCAAGGGGTCATTTTATGAATATAGACTCTGTTTTAGAATTATCCATAAAAAGATTAATTATAACTACCTCGATTTTCGTGTGCAGTCCGGGCGTGAAACCGAAAAGCTTTTATGTGGAAATATAAGAAATAATAATTTTTAGAATTAAAAATTTGGTTCTAGTTGACTTGAGTCAACATTTTGAGTAAACGGACTCGGATCTGTGCTTTGATGATCCCAGGAGGTCCGCAGTAAAATATGGGATCCGGGCGTATGCCCGAAAATGAATTTCGAGGTCCCAAGCCTTAGAAATCAATTTTTGAAAGAAATTGTTTTGTTGAAGTATTTATGAAATAAGAAAAGAATTAATGTTTAAAATCATCGGTATCGGGCCCGTATTTTGGTTTCAAAACCTGGTACTGATTTGTTATGATATTTAGGCATTTCCTGTGAAATTTGGTAAAAATGGAGTTTGTTTGACGTGATTCGGACATCCGGTTGAAAAGTTATGTACTATAAGTGTTCTTGAGGAAAATAATGAGTTTTGAGATTTAATTCGTAGTTTTATATGTTATTTTCATGATTTGATTGCACGATCAAGTCTGTGTGATGCTTTTAGAGTTGCGTGCATGTTTGATTTAGAGCCCCGAGGGCTCGGGTGAGTTTCAAATAGGTTTGGATTGTGTTGCGCTCGTTCTTTCTTATGCTTCGACGTCGTTTCTTCAAGTATAAATGATATCATATTGAACAAATGAGCTCTGATTTCTGTTTTGAATGAAATATTAGATATGTATAGTAGTTACGGACCAGTAGCAAAAAGAATCATCGAATTTGGACATCGTATGAGGGTTTTATGAGCATTTTACTAAGGTTGCAAGATATTTCAGGTTAATTATGCAATTGCCCCTGGAGGCGTATTAAAAATCTGCACTAATTGCAAATATTAAAACCTACATATCTTCTTCGGGATCGTTTGGCATGAAAACCGAGGCAAAATAGCTGGTAGAAAAATATATATAAAACGGGCAGACTTCTTCTTCTTCAAAATTTTGAACCCCACAGCCCTAGGGACGAATTTCTTCACCAAATATCATCCCCAAGTCATAGGTATTCAATTCTAAATATTACTCTTTCAATTACCCATTGTTGTTCATCACTTTTAAATGAAAAACTAAGAATTAAAAATTTAGGGTTTGGGTAGAATTAGGGAATTTTATAAAAATCGAATCTTTACCTCAAATTGAGGTCGAATTTTGAAACTAATTGTATATTTGGGTTCGTGGGTGAATGGGTAAACGTAATTTGGTCCGAACCCCGAGTTTAGACCAAGCGGAGCCGGGGTCAGGTTTTACCTTTTTTTTTAGAAAACGTAGGAAAAATTATATTTTTCAATAAAGTTAGTTCCTTTAGTCTTAATTAATGATATTGAGTTAATTATGATTAGATTTGAGCAAGTTAGAGCAAGATTCTAAAGGAAAAACTGTAATTGAGCAGTGAGTGGCCTGCAGAATTGAGGTAACTGTTTGGTCTAACTTTGACTTGAGGGAATATGAATCCCCACTTGTTTGCTATGTGACATTCATGGGAGTGGTTTATAGGCGAGGTGATGAGTATCTATACACCACCCAATTTTCCTGTTAAGCATGACCCCTTTTCTCGTTCCCAACTTAATTGATTCTTGTCTTAATTGTTCTATGTCCGTTATTGTTTCTATGACTACTTGGTCTTATTATTTTATCATTAGATATTGTTGTGGTTATTTTGGAAAGAATATTGGTTGTTTTAGCTAGATTCCTTTTGGTACAAAACGGTTGAGGGGTTTGGCATTATTTTTACGAATTACATATATATACGTTCCTGTTGGTTCTATTTTTGATAATATTGAGGGAGTGATGAGGAATGCAGTTTAACTGTCTTATGATTGTTGAGGTTTACGTGGATGTTTGGTTTCAATTGATTGTTGCCAATGGTTGTGGCAAGTGTATTAAAAGTGTTGGTTGTTCTTTTGATTTTATCATGGTACATAGAGACTGAGCTGGGTTGATAGCGTCACGGTGTTTACATATATTCTAGTTGGTTTTATGCTACACTGTTTTCTATTTGAAATTTGTTGAACTAAAAGTGTTGTGAATGATTATGGGTGAGAGTGTTGAACTAAAAGTGTTTACATATATTCTGGTTGGTTTTATTGTGAAATGATTCTGGGTGAGAGTTTTTGATGAATAAACAAAATTGGTTGTGATACGGGTGAATAAATTGATTGTGATACGGGTGAATAAATTGATCGTGATACGGGTGAATAGATTTATATGATATGTCTGGTGGGATCGGGTTGCACGTCGCAACAAGAAAATGATAAGGGAGAATGTGCATGTTTTACTGTTTATAAAATAAAGGCTGGAACACTCATTGTTTTATTATCATTATTTCATATTCTGCTTTTACTGTTATTTAAAGTGAAACTTGTTCTGTTTATAATTTTCGAGACATAAATATTGTGAAAGGCTCTAACTTGAAAGGCGGTGATAAGGGGGATGTGCTAAGGGGTTGTGATAAGGGTGGTTATTTGATTGTGATACGGGTGAATAAATTGATCGTGATACGGGTGAATAAATTGATATGATATGTCTGGTGGGATCGGGTTGCACGCCGCAACAAGGAGTAATAAGGGAGGACAATTATATTTTTAATGATTTTCAAAGAACAATGATTTGAAAACTACCATTTTATATTACTATTTTTCATATTTTGGCACTAGATTTATTTAAAGTTAAAGTTTTGAAACTTGGAAATTATTTAAGAGTTTGTTATAGCTGAGGCCTGGAAAAGGCGACTGAGTTATTTCATTGTTGTTGTAGTACTTAATTATTTGTTTGTATTTCCTTCTTGCTTTTTAATTATTGTCTTAGTTATATTTTTCTTGCTCGTGTAGAATTATTTTATTGCGTTATTGTATATATTATTGTCATAGGTTCTATGTTGTTAATGCCCCGCCGTAGCCTCGTCACTACTTCGTCGAGGTTAGGCTCGGCACTTACTCAGTACATGGGGTCGGTTGTACTGATACTACACTCTCTGCTCTTTTGCACATATCAAGGTACCGGCCAACATTAGAGATTTTTAGAGCAGCTATCTATTTTCTGGAGACACGAGGTATATATGTCGGCGTTCGCAGATCCCGAGAGTCTTCTCTTAGTTTGTAGAGACTGTTTTATATTTTTCTCGAAACAGTTATATTATTTCTTTCAGTCCATTATTTGTAGTAATCTTAGAAGTTCATGAATTGTGACACCAGACCCTGGGTAGTCTTAGAGTTAGTTATATACTTAGTTCGCGGTTCGTTTTATTTAATTTCTTCTTATTTTATATTTGGAGTATCTCATTGGAAATCATTTAAATTAAGTTACTTTTAATTTATTTATTTATGCTTAACTAAATAATCAAAGGAAATTAGTTAATCGAATTCTAACATTGGCTTGCCTAGCAAGTGTGGTGTTAGACACCATCACGATCCCTAAGGTTGGGAATTTGGGTCGTGACAAGTTGGTATCAGAGCGCTAGGTTACTTAGGTCTCACAATTCACAAACAAACTTGGTAGAGTCTGAAGGATCGGTACGGAGACATATGTACTTATCTCTCAGAGGCTATGAAGTAAGGAACAATTTCACTTCTATTCTGCTCTATCGTGCGAATTTATTCTACCATTGATGATTGAACTTGTCTATTCTTGTCCTCTCACAAATCTCGACAACACGCAATGCGTCTACAACCGGACAAGAAATGGAGCCCTAACGACAACTACGATTATGGGAAGAGACAGAAGTAGAGCTCAGTCTAAAGCTCGAACATCAGCAGCTATTATACAGTCTCAAATTGATCTAGACGTAGAGATTCTAGCTTAGTCGGTACATGTTGGATCAGTTCAGATTCCAGAAGGATGTATAGCTACTCCAGTATCGCAGAACATGGGAATAAGTTGAAAGCAGCATGGTTGATTCATGAGCGGTGAAGTTTAACAATGTGTATTATCAGACATTGTGAGGAATAGATTGTGGGGTCATGAGTTATATCGATTTTGGCCTAGAATGTATAAGGCCTGAGATTTTTGCAAGAGATAAAGCTGGGACTTGCGGTATGACAGCCTCCTTAATAACCTCATACCTCAGTACCAAAGGAGTTATATATCCAACTTTAAATATACAGAAGGTCTACTCAGTGTGGAAGTCATGGTTGCGGATTTTGGGGTGCTCCAGAGGGAGTACAGTGGTTGACGAGCTTCTAGACTATATGGTTCGTGACAAGAATTATCTGAATAGAGCCCTATTTTTGTGATCATTGTGTGTCAATAGGGATGAGAGTTACCCCAAAAGAATAATGAAAAGTATATGAAAAAAGGGGGTAGCTCAGCAGTGTTGAGTCAGCATAGTAAAAGAAGAAATTAGTCGTCGGTGTTTGTGGCAAGCCTACGAAGAGGATGACCAGCCAATGCAGCATCAATTACTTGACTCAGTTTTCATAAATGCTTTCGAAAGAGTTTGTTTCTCGGACTCTCCATAATACATGGCGCATAAGGTTTGAACGGTTTTGTCAGGTCATATGACGGTGTCAGAATATGCCATCAGGTTTAAGTTAGCCCGTCATACTCCTACTTCGATTCATCTAGCTAGAGAGCAAGTCCACAGACTCATTAAAGGACTCAATTATGACTGTAAAATTTTGTGCGACTCAGGGCAAGTTGATACTTTATGTCGGCTAGTGGTAGAAATTTTCCTAGACTTGGGAGAGTCATATTTCATCAAAGCACTCAGGCTACGTACCCCATTGCAGTTACAACTCAACTACATGACTAGCTAGGGAAAAAGGGGTCGGAACGTTGAAAGTGGAGGTTAGATTCATAGAGGTGGAGACTCGGCCTGATGATATATTTTCCATGGTATGGTTGAGGTCATTACATTAAATGGTGTCATTACAAGAACAATCTCTTATTAGTATAAAGTGATGATTTCTTGAACTTAATACGGTTATGCGCAACTAATAAAATTGTTTTAATATGCTCTACTCTCGAGTGAGCTTCGTAAATCAAAATCTACTTATGTGAATACTTGTATTGAGAGATTCTATGGAGATAGCTGCGTCTATCATTACGTGTTGTAATTTTGTTTAACGGAAAATATTTAAAGGAAGGAAATGGAATGTTTCGATAGGCACGATACACATGTTGCTTGTGATTCAAAATTGAGGACGAGATCCTCGCATTTTAATATGATTTGAGATGTTTAAATTGGGCTACGAGCCCGGAAGTTATGTAAGGACGAGGTCCTGGTGACGGAAATTCTTGTGTTTAAATTCTCCCTTGTGAATTAAAATTTTGTTATAGTACTGGTAGGGAGTCATGCCTATTAGGCTAATTCAACAATTTATGTATAAAAATAATGATAATAATCTTAATAAATGAAAAAAATAATAATAAAAGTAATACTAATAATAATTAAATTAATTAATTAATTAACTGTGCATAGTTTACCAAATCTGTGTTATAATTATTGAGCTTGACCTATGAGGTATGTGCCGCCCATGTGGTGTTAAATGAGACACGTTAAGTCGAGTATATAATTATGAGGTCTTCATGAATCGCATCTCGTTATCAATACTGTGAAGGTTTGATAGGAGATTATTGTCACGACCCAAAACATATGGGTTGTGATGGTGCCGGACACCACTGTCTGGCAAGCCAACCCCTTAATCAGTTGAAATACCATCCTGTTTAACAATTTCGAAATCGCTGCCTTTATTGCATTTCATAATCAAATAAATATTTTTTTGTAAATTAAACACGACAAGAAATCTATTTAATTCAATAAAACAAGACTCAACACATCCCCAGAACCCGGCGACACAAGTACATGAGAAGTTTCTAAGAATTTATACAATTATACAAATCTTGTCCGAGAAATAAATGGGACGAAGGCAATAGAAGGGAGACTTCGGCAGCTGTGGAACGCCTCTGGATGAATGCAACCCGTATAAGTCCCCAAATCGATCATTGTACTATAAAGGTACCTGTGCAACAAAATGCAATGAAAGTGTAGTATGAGAATATATACATATATGTACCCAGTGAGTATCCCGTCTAATCTCGAAGAAGTACTGACGAGAGGTCGACTCGATACTCACTAAGGTCCAACAGTAATAAAGTAAGCAGGATGTAAGGAAAACTGTAGGCAAGTAAAACAAATAATCAAGTACATCAAGATCCGGCAACAAATAACAATCTTAAATCAAACAAGTTTGGTATCCGCTGTGGCGTACGGCCCGCTCCCATATGGTACTCACTCACATCGCTCCGCCGTGGCGTACGGCCCGATCCCATCCTGTAAAGATTTACCGTGGCGTACAGCCCGATCCCACCCTGTAGTCTCAATATCCGCCGTGGTGTACGGCCCGATCCCATCCTGTAAAGCTTCGCCGTGGCGTACGGCCCGATCCCACCCTGTAGTCTCAATCTCCATCGCGGCGTACGACCCGATCCCACCCTGTAGTCTCAATCTCCTCCGTGGCGTACGGCCCGATCCCACCTTGTAGTCTCAATCTCCGTCGTGGCATACGGTCCGATCCCACCCTGTATTCTTCGTCGTGGCGTACGACCCGATCCCATAATATACTCTCTCATCACTCTGCCGTGGCGTACGGCCCGATCCCATAATATACTCTCTCATCACTCTGCCGTGGCGTACGGCCCGATCCCATAATATACTCTCTCATCACTCTGTCGTGGCGTACGGCCCGATCCCATAATATAATCAATCATCACTCTGCTGTGGCGTACAACCCGATCCCATAATATAATCAATCATCACTCTGCCGTGGTGTACAGCCCGATCCCATAATATAATCAATCATCACTCAGTCGTGGCGTACGGCCCGATCCCATAATATAATCAATCATCACTCTGCCGTGGCATACGGCCC
>MDKH01119899.1:0-24810 GCA_005239495.1 Nicotiana undulata | reverse complement strand
CTTGGAGAAGAAGAAGTTGGTGAATTATGAAAAATCCTGTGTAAGTATTCTGTTTTTGAGTTAAAGAATTAACTGGGTGGTTTTGTTCACCGCGATCGCAGGAAAGGGACTGCGATCCCGGAGCATTGGGTCCTAACTCACTGCGATCGCAGAAGAGAAGTTGCGACCGTGGAATAGAGCCTAGCTGACCCTATGCGATCGCATGAAGAGGTTTGCGATCGCGCAACACTGGGGCATCACACTATGTGATCGTGGGTCGAAGGGATGCGATCGCGGAAGAGACCTGGACAGACCTCTACGATCGCGGATCAAAGGCTGCGATCGCAGAGAAGAAAACACCAGACATCAGCAGCTGAGAAAAAAACCAGAAATTTCCAAGCCTATTTCACCCCGTTAGCTACCCGAAACTCACCTGAGCCCTCGGGTCTCAAAACCAAAAACACACACGCCTCCCAAAACATCCTACGGACTTATTCAAGCATTTAAATCACTAAAATATCATCAAAATCATCAAATCAAATCTCAAAACTCTTAGAATTTTCTTAAAACTTCATAAAGCTTAATTTTTCCGATTTTGATCCGGAACACGTCATCTCAAGTCCGTTTTACACCAAATTTCACAGATAAGTCACATAACATATTAAACCTGTTACGGGCTCTGCAACCATAATACGGGCCCGGTAACACGGTTTTCACATAATAATTCATTTTCAAAATCCTTTATTATTTTCAGAAAACAATTTTCTTTAAAAATTCATTTCTCGGGCTTTGGGCCTCGGAATTCAATTCCGGGCATACGCCCAAGTCCCATATTTCCCTACGGACCCTCCGGGACCGTCACATCACGGGTCCGGGTCCGTTTACCAAAAATGTTGACCAAAGTCAACTTTATTCACTCAATTACCATAAAATTCCATTTTCATCAAGTTTTCACATAAAAGCTTCCCGGCAACACGCCCGGGTTGTGCACGCATATCGAGGCAAGATTAACGGAGGCTTTCGGGGCCTCAGAACACAAATTTAGCTAAAATTACTTAGGATGACCTTTTGGGTCATCACAATTTAAAAGAGAAAAAGAGTTTTGAAAGACTTCATAAACTAAAGAGTTATTTTGACAGGGCAACTTTCGAAAACAGTAGTAAGAACTGAGAAGAATAGATCATAACAAGTTCAGCAATACAAGGACAATGGGGATTGAGGACAAATAAATCACATAATGGGCAGAAGATGATACATAGATTAAGTAAAACTTGTTTAACAGTTTCATAACTCAAAGAAATTCAGGGGATAGATAAGCCACATAGTAATTAGGAAGAGATGCATAGATTTAGTAAAACTTGTTTAAACATAGTTGCACAAATCAAAGGGGTTCAGGGAACCAAGAAATGACCAAGTTTAAACCTGACAATAGACAGTAACAGGATACAGGCATAACATGTACAAACCAAGAATAAACAACCATCCTATAAGCATTAGCATGAGAATCTTAAAGAGATGAAGCATGGTGAGTACTGAGAGATAAACAAGAGACTTAATTGCAAGTTGAAAAGTAGAAGCACAAGTAGAAGAAAATTAGGAGGATGACAAATTAAAACAATAATAAACACATTGGTTTGAGACTTGGAATTTAATTAGAACATACCAGTGAGGAAAAGAATAAGCAGAATGTGAGAGAAAAATGAGCACAATGGTTAGCCTTGGCTTATTGCCACTAACAGTAACCAAGAGCAAAAGAGAGCAGTAGTAGAGCAAAAAGTTTTGCAAGAGAAAGTAAGTTCTTAACACAAGTCTGTGTGTGTGTGTCTAAAGCTTTAGAATAGTGTTCTTGTTCTTTTTTGTTTAATGAAAGAGCATGAGTACTTATAGTTGAAAACAGGTGATCAAATAAGGTAAGAATCACAAATGCATGGTAATAGGAGAAGGCAGAATCCCAATCAGTCAGGAAAGCAATAACACGATTCCCTTGAATTATGGGATTCAAACTCAGAAATGGTAAAGACATGCAGCCGCATAAGGTAAAGGAAAATCAGTAAAAGGTTTAAATAAGGAAGGAGTGCAGTCTCGTTAAGTAACATGGGACTCGAAATTAATCAACCAAAGAATCAATATATTCATTCCCTTAGATCAAGGGATTCAAATTCAAATGGTAGCACATATATGCAAGGTAAGAGATCAGTCAAGACTCAATTTAAGGAAAGAATTAGTTTCACTAAGCGATAGAGTACACAATTAAGACCAAATTCAGAGATTCCAATCAAGGAGTGATTCAATAGAATAAAATATTACAGCAAATCGATTAATTTAAACAATCGAATAGCATTCTAGGGTTTTACAGGAACCTTTCAATCAAGCCATCAAGTAAGGAGATTAGAATCAGTTAAGAGAGAGTCATAACATCATACTTCAGCATATAAATAAGTAAGACAAGCGATCGTAGCAACAAACGGGTCTAGCAACGTTGACAGAAAGAGGAAAGAGATGAACAACATATGAATATAATCACACATAGATGACACAAAAAAACTAAAGAATCATTCGAAGCATGATAATCACAGAAGACTTAACAAGAAATAGGCAGTAGGAAGAAACAACCACAAAGGTCTAAAACAAATTAGGGCTTTTCAACATAGGCAAGTTAAAAAAGCAGTAAGAGCATAGAATCAATAGAGATATGCAAAGGAAAAGTTTAAACATAAGGAGGACATCAGTTTTAAACAAGTGTAGAAAACTCAGAGAAACCCTTATTTTAAAAAGTAAGCAAAACGTTTTAAGGCTGATGGATCTTAAAGATTTAGTTGAGAATAAAGTAAGACATAAAAAATAGGTAGGAATCTTCAAGAATACCAGAGATTTAGGAGGTTTAGGCAAAAAATTAGGGTTTCATAAGAAACCTAGAGAAGATAGGAGAACCTGCCGTGAAACTCAAAGGTCATGGTAGTTCTGGCATAGCCGTGTCAAGACCCCACCGGAGAAGGTCGGAAACAACCCAAGCAGGAAACCTAGTAGCCATTTGGCATGGTCGAAGCCATTGAAGGCTTCATAGATGAAGTGAACCGGAGAAAGGAGGCGTCATAGAGGCTGGTGGTCGAAAGGATAGTGGTCAGAGGTGGCCGGAGAAGGGAGGGAGTTCATCGAAGAAGAGGAGCCAAGGAGGCTTCTAGAGAAAGCTAGAGAGAGTAACAGATAGATAGAGAGAGATGAAGAGTCTCGAAAATGAGACGGGGGAAGGGGGTAGGTGAGAGTTAATTATGGAAAGGAGGGATCTGGGCCGTTGATCTTATTTGATCAACGACTCAGATTTAATTAGGGGTTGGGCCGAGTATGGATTAGGATTGGGCTGGGTATTTGATTGGGGTTTGGGTTGGGATTAATTGGGTTTAAAATGTTGCTAAATTTTAAATAAATGTGGCTAGGTGTTAAATACCCAATAAAAATATATAATTAATTAATTAAAATAGCTAATAATTATATACAAAATAAAATTAAGTTTAAATAAGTGAAATCACAGTAATTAACTAATATTAAGTGTAAAGTGCATGAATTTCGAATTAAAATAATACAAAATATCCAATTGGGCTATAATTGTAAAATTGTTGTAATTGAAATTAAATGAGACCCAATTGGTTAATTTGTGAAATAATTGAATTCCACTGGACAAAAAAAAAAGATTAAAAATAACATACTGAGCTGGGAAATATTTTTGAAATTATTTATAACATAATTTAAGAATAATTATTTAAATATGAAACATTAAATAAATCGGAAAATAATTTAATAAAAATAGGAAAAAATACTCATTATTACAAAGAACAATTTTGAAAGCTCATATGCAAGTTTGAAAATAATTTGAGGAACAATTGGGTATCAATACGTACAAGTCATAATTAGCAAATTTGTAGGCTATTTATGCAGGTATTATATGTTTTCCGTTTCTTCATCCTCTTTGTCACTCCAAAAATGCAGGATTGACCTCGGAGATCCACATTTTCCACTAGTACTAAACATGAAGTACGTACATGAGTGATCCTCCCTCACCAAGCACTTAATAATTTCTTTCTCCACAGACATATCCGCTTACATCTAAGCGAAATTCAGTATCAACTTCTTTTCCAGCACTGTCACAGTTAGGGGTGGCATATGGGCGGGTTGGGTTAAATTTAGGCGGGTCAAGATGGGTTAGGTCAATAAATGGATCATTTGCCAACTCAACCCAAAGTGTACTTGGACTAAGATGGGTTATGTAAAGATGGGCTAAACAATGGGTCATAACCCTACCCACCCAACTTGACCCATATTTTTTAACCATGCTCATCTTGCATTAAAAAATCTTTTTACCTTAAAATGTCTAAGTTGAAAAATATTTTGCGGGTGGGGGTGGGGGTAGAGGGTAGGGAGGGTGGGTGGTGAAGAAAAACAAAAAAAACAGAAAATTTAAAATACAAAAAAAAGTTTTAAAAAAAATTGAGGGGGTTTGCGCACGGTGGGGTGGGGGGTTAGGGGGTATGTTGGGTGGTGCAGAAAAACAAAAAAATTGAAAATATATTTAAAAAAATGTAAAATTGGAGCAACTAAGTAAATTTCTAAATAAGTTGGGTTGAGATCTCTTTGTTTTAGGTGAGTTTCATGGGTTGTATTTGGGCTGCTAAATGAGTTAGAATGGGTCATAAAAAATAGGGATTTTTTCCTTCATATACCATATATGAAACCTTATTACCAAATATGTGCATAGTATGTAAATTACCCGCCTAGTCCATATTTTCCTATATTTATATACCATTCGCTAATTAGTATTTAATAGGGCAGATTCTTCCCATAATAGCGCGCTAAAAATCAGGAAGAGAATCTTGTGATTGATTTAGCGACATTAAATTCAAATTTGAAACGGAAAAGGCTCATCTCATCTGCGAAATTTTCTCTGAAACTAAAATTCAAATAATAAATAAAAAAAATTACGAACAGCTTCAACAAACTGAAATCAAATTGTAGAATTCAAATCTTCGAGATTTTTCGTCACACCAGAAATCAAATTGGCGACCATATATTCAACAAAATCAACTCAACCCGTAGATATTCTGTTCTTCATCTTTTTTTCTCTCAATCTAGAAATCCAAAAAAATGAAATTTTTTAGAACAATATATCAGCAACAACACGCAATCATGTCCAAAATCCCAATCATGCTACAATTGAATGGGAATTGGGATAACTATGGCAGATTTAGAGATTTTCAAGTTGATGGCATTGTGGTAGATGAGAATGCAAGCTACAGTATGTTGATTTCTACAATTGCAGAGCAATTATTGATTGATACTTCAGAGAAAACTGTAGAAATCAAATACATTGTGAACGGCAATTGTCCTCCAATGGAGATTAGGAATGATATGGGGGTTCGTGTGTATATGGAGACCAAAAAGGAGAATAAAAACTTAGGTTCATATCCGTTATGTATAAGTGTACGAGATTTCAATATGAAATTGGCTATCACCATCGATAACACAAGTGCAGGTTTGTTAAGTATAAAATTGCATAGAATTATGGTTTTACTGTATTATCTATAAAATTACTACATTTGACTACAATTAAACTACAAACTAGTTTAAGGAAGTATAAAGCAATATTTTTTTCAAGATTATCTACAAACTTACTACATTTAGTACTACAAAATAAACTACAATCTATGTTTAGAAATTGTTGACTAAAATTTTGTCTTCAAAATAAACTACAATCTATGTTTAGAACAAAAGCTATTCAAATAAATCACAAATCAGCTTAATTATGTATGAAGCAGTATTGATTTAACAGGTATCTACAAATTGCTACAGTTATACTACAATCTAACTACAATGTATGTGGGGGGAAATGACGACTACATAATTTTTACTATATCTACAAATTATCTACAATTATTCTACAAAATTATAATGACACTATTTATCTTTAATTTCATGCAGGTTCGTCTGGATCACTAAAGTTACTTGATATGTCATCCTCTCCCGCTATAGAGGATTATCAAAGTGAAATAATAACAGAAGGTACGCAAACTGATATTGAAGAAGGACAAGTGTATCAAGACAAGCAAACTGTAGCTGCTGCAATGAAGCATTATTCTGTGATGCACAAGTTCCAGTTCAGAGTTAAAAGATCTAGCCATAGAAGGTATTGAGATATTTGTGTTGAAAAGATCATTAAAAGCAGTGTTGTACTCGAGATATGTGTTTTTTACATATTGTAGATGAATTGTAGTTAAATTGTAGATTGTGTTACTTTATGTTAAAACAGTCCTTTCTTGCATATACATTTATAATCTGTATTAAATATTGTAATTTTTTGTAGTTACCGGCTTGTATGCGTTGGTGAAAACTGTAAATGGCACTTCAAGGCGACGTCAATTAATGATTCCGCAATGTTCAAGATAAGGAGTTTCAACCGACAACACACATGCTCCTTAATGGACGATACATTCATACAGCGCAAACGTACTGCAGCTGTAGTTGGTAGCATGGTCATTCCAAAGTATTGTGATCCTAAGACTGTTTACACACCAAAGGACATACAAACTGACATGTTATCCGAACACGGAGTGAACCTAAGCTACATGCAAGCATGGAGAGCAAAGGAAAAGGCTTTACAGTTTTTGAGAGGGCATCATGCCGACTCCTACAGCAAATTACAAAAATATTTTTATATTCTTGAGGAGACTTATCCTGGTTCAGTTGTTAAATTGAAGAAGGCAGCAAATGAATGCTTCTTATATGCATTTGTTGCTCTTTGTACATCAATAAGTGGTTGGCAACATTGTAGGCCAGTAGTAGTGGTTGATGGGACGTTCTTAAAGTCAGCTTACAGGGGGATTATGCTGACAGCAAGCACCATGGATGCAACAGGTAAAAAGTGGAAAAAAATTGTAGTTATTTTGTAGGTAGTCTATAAAATGTAGATACATTGTAGAAATTTTGTAGCTATTTGGTAGGTAGTATATAAGATGTAGATAAATTGTCGATATTTTGTAGATTTGTTGTAGTTGTTATGTATTAATGTATTTATATTTTTATATACATTTTCAAAGCTGCTAGTTAATTTTTTATGAAATAATAGTGTAGGTACAATATTGCCCTTGGCATATGCTGTGGTTGATTCTGAAAAGGACGCATCTTGGAAGTGGTTCTTTGAGCAATTCAAGCAGGTATATGGTGAAAGACATTCAATGTGTGTTGTTTTAGATAGGAATAAGAGTATCCTGAAGGCAACATCAATTGTCTATCCGGGCATGCCACACTACTCTTGCATGTGACATATTTGGACAAATATAAGGTCAAAGTTCAAGAAGGGTCATCTACAATTATATGAATTGTACTTTGCTACAGCACGGTCATACACTCTGGATGAATTTAATGAAAGGATGTCGAAGATTGAAGAGATAGACTCGTGTGTTAAATCTTACCTATACGATATTGGCTATCATATATGGTCAAGAGTACATGCAACGGTGAATAGAACTTGGACAATGACATCAAATATTGCAGAGTCGTTGAACGTTGTAACAAAAGATGTAAGAGAGCTGCCAATATTTGACCTTTTAGAGTATATGCAAACACTTCTAGAACGTTGGACCAACGAGAAGTTATTGAAGGCGAAGGGTACTTTCACATTCCTTGGGTCCAAATTCAACAAAGAATTGGAGAACAACAGAACATTATCTCAGAAGTTTAGGGTAAGATCTGTTTATTTGGTGCAGAAAAAAGAAATAACTTAATATGCAGTGTTTCCAGATTGTAGATAAATTGTAGACAAATTGTAGATAGTTTGTAGATTGAAAATAAGTTGTGGATGATTTGTAGATAAGTTGTAGATAATCTATTTTAATGATTGAAATAATAGTTTTTCTGTTTGTTCTGCAATTGTAGGTGAGGGCTTCAACAGATCATATACATACTGTGTTAGATGGTGTGAAGCGGTACATTGTGTGTCTTGGAAGCAAGAAATGTAGTTGTGGCCAATTCCAACTAGAAGAACTTCCATGTGCGCATGCTTTGGCAGCATTAAGGCACAGGAATGAAATATATGAAAACTATTGCTCTCCGTATTACACAAAGGAGAGCCTACTGCGTACGTATGAAATACCAGTAAATCCTCTTCCCGATGAAAGCAAATGGAATGTGCCACAACATATTTCGAATGAAGTAGTAAATCCACCGACGAGAGATAAAAGGCAGCCAGGAAGACCTCAAAAGGAAAGATATAAAACATATGATGAAATAAAGTTAAAGAAGTACAAAGTGTCATGTGGAAATTGTGGAGGTGAAGGGCATAACAAAAGATCTTGCAAGAATGCGCCCAAAAAGAAATAAATATCATGTAGTTAGAATAGTAATTCAAAATAACTGCTAGTGTATTCAAGTTAGCAGAATTTTGTGTGTAATCGTTTAAGTTTTTAAATATCATTATGTAGTTAATTTCAATTTGTTTATGTATTTGTTAACATGTTTTTATGTATTGTGTCAAGCATCTAAAGTTGTTTTTGATATATTGTAGTTAAAATTTAGTAGTTATTATCAACAATACAACTGCTAATAACTAAAAATTATCATGGTTTTTGGAGATTTGATGTTTTTCATGATTTAACTTCAACTTTACTAAAAATTTGAACCAACTTTGTAGAATGATAACTTCAATTTTTGGTGAATTTAATTGAAGAATTGTGAAGAACGTGGGTAGCTGTAATTCTGTAAAGAAGATAACTGAAGGTAAACGTGGGGGGGGGGGGGGGGGGGGGGTTGAGGGGTAAGGAGAGAGAAATGTGAGAATATACGGTCCTTTAATTATGCAGTAGAAAACTGTCCCATTAATTAGACCCCAAAATTAATTATGGTATATAATTGGTAATTTTGTATACGAAGTGTAATTAACTTTAACCTTAAACATTGAGGGTAATAAGGTTTCAAATGTGGCATAGGAAAATAAAAATTCCTATGGGTTAACTTAGGCTCAGCCTAAATTGACCCACGAGCTAAAATGTTTTTAGCCCAACCCATTAATTACTGGACGGGTTGAGCGGATTAGATGTGTTTGGGCTCAAATTGCCATCCCTAATCACAGTGTAGCGCTATCGAAAAACACTTCAGGTTGGAAGCAGGACAACACTCTTTTAAGCAGGTCAGTCAAATTCTATCTTCGGGTGTCACGTGAATCGTAGAAATTGCTGCCCCTTCAAATGCATTCATTGAGTAACCACAAGGGTCAAAGTCAAAATCACATATCTTTGATTCTGGAAGGATCTTTCTAATGCCAGAAACTTCACTACAGTAGTAGACGCCTGGAAAAGAGAAATCCTCAGTAACTCAACCTAGGTATGACGTTAGGATTTGAAGTAGAGCACTCTTAGTTTGTTGTGAGAGTGCTATGTGAAGTTTGAATCTATATAATGTATGTCTTTAGAGGCGCTAATGATAATCAGTCTATATGAAAGTACTATACACCTGTAAAAAAGAAATTACTAATTACTAGAGGTTCCATACGCCTGTAAAGAAGTGAAAACAAAGGCATTTGCTTTCCACCTAGATAAAAGAGCATTATTTTATAGACATGATCCAATTTGAAGATAAAGAGAAGAAGAGTAAGAGGAGAAGAAATCAAACGTATGGCCAGTCATTGGTGCTAACACGAATACGGGTGCATAACTTGCCCTTTCAATTGCATCACTATATGAGAATAAATAATAGGTTATCATCGAGCAAAGAGAACATAACGAAAGCAACAAAAAGATGGTCTAGGTGTATGACCCAAAATTCAGATCTAGATTATACAATCGAATTTTATGATAAAGTAGGATTAATAATGCTAGCCAATATTAATATCAAAAAGGTAGATTAAATGTTTTTGTAATGAGATCCCCGCACGTTATTTGAGCATCAATAAATAACAACAATAATGCAACAATCAATGATCCAAGAATGTGGAAGATAACGTTAAATAGTAATAAATAACAATAAGTGGCATTAATGTAAATTAATGAATGTGTGTCAGGGTGAAATTCCTTAATATTCCTTCAGACAAAGAGAGATGGTGATAAGCCTTTGAATATTCGGATTCTTCTTGGATCGTGGGAGAAAAGATAGATTGAGATTTGAGAAAGGGTAGATGTTGTATGTATATGATAAAACAAGAATCTACCGAGAATGTCAATGTATAATTTTTACAATGAGTGTCACATCCCTTCTAGAACTACAAATCTTTCTCTTTATAAGGTACATAGGCCACAAAACCTTAGATAGTCGTTACTACTTTTATAAAGGGAATGCTTGTCCTCGTGTTCATCCTCTATCGAGCCAACTCGACCTTGTCGATGACGTGTTGTTTTCTCGTAACATCGACCTTTTAAAGTCAAATTATTATATCATATTGACGACATGTGGCTGCCTTCAAAGGCTTTCTTAACGTCGACTTGGTCCACATGTATTTAGGTTAATTTTAGTAGGTGGCATAAGATGCACATTCACATAGGTCCACTCCTTTGGAGAAAATATTTCACAAAAATTATATGTAAAATAAAATTAAAAATTAAAAGGAAAAATTTTTGGATTAGAAAATATTTTAAATGAGAAAAATAATACTTTAGAGATTATCTACTTTGCTTCAAACAACTCATTTTCGTGTTTGTTATTGTTAGAGAACTACAAGATATAAATTTTTCAGTGATGTCATTCGTAGTCACCACAAAAGGTAGTACTATATATATATATATATATATTTGTTGTTTGTTGCGAGGACCCATGTTTTCAGTGACGCCCTTTTGTGGTGACAACTTCAATCGTCACTAAAATGTTATGTCTGGCAATTGCTAACTTTTTGTGATCTAAAATTTAATTTGTGGAGCAGTTATTTACTTTTTGTGGCGAGCTTAGACGCCACAAAACCTAATAATAAAACAATAAAAACAATGAAACATGATGGTCACATTCTTATCGTTTCACGCCTTAGCGAATTCTTTTTATAAAAATAAAAATAATATGGGTTAGCCAATATTTTCTATGAGAAAAGTAAAACTTTAAAGAATAATCTACTTCGCTTCAAAACTCATTTTCATATTTGTTACTATCAGAGCACCATAAGAAATAAAATTTTCAGTGGTGACTTTTAGGCACCAATATTGCCGTTTGTTGCGGCGACCCAAGTTTTCAATGACGTTCTTTTGTGAAGACAACTTTAGTCGCCACTAAAATTTAATGTGTGGCCATTTGTGTACTTTTTGTGATCTAAGATGTAATTTGTGAAACATTTATTTATTTTTTGTTGCGAGCTTAGTTGCCAGAAAAGCTAACAATAAAACAATTGTATTGCATACGCGTTTTCTCTGGTATCCAGTTATTGCATAGAAATATATTATTTAATTTTCCAGAACACAAGCACTGGGTTGTGTTTCAATAACAATCATCATTTGGTTTCTAGTAGATGTGCCTCACTTCTATCGTTTAACCACGACAATGATGAGTAGCAGCAATTAAACAAGAAATGGACATTATAATGAAGATCATACTGCAGAGACTTTGCTGGTAAAGAAGCTAGCAATAGGCCTTTGGTTCAAGCAGGGAAATTAAGGAGAATCAGACATTATTATTGGATAAAACTAAAGAAAGTAGCAACTAGCAAGTCATGACATTATTGTACTGACACAGCCTCCTCCTCCTCTTCCAATCAAAACACCTTAATAATACTCAAACCTAAGTAACTGATTCTTCCCCGTTTCTGAATTAAAAAGTTTTTTTTTTTAAAAAGGTAGCTGGCAGCCTAAAGGTTAAACAAAGATGTCCGCGCGCGATGTGAGATACGTGGTTTTAATTGTTCATGCCAGTAGCGTTTTTAACTGCATCTGCTGCCCCTTGTGCTGTGGCCTTCATTTGTTGTCCCGCCTATAAGTAACATCAAAGCACACAGATTACACGATGTCTATGTATATAAGTTATAGTCTGAACGAGCATTAGAGAGACGTGAGAGTTCAACTTGATTTAATGTGTAAAACAAAACAGATAATGAAAATGGCAATTAAACCTCCTGCATTGTTTCCTTGGCAGACTGTGCAGCGTTGCCAGCCTTTTCCATCATCTGATTACCCTTTTCCTGATACAATAATACTCCTACATTAGAAGTTGCAACGAAAAAGAGAAGAGTTTAATTTATATATTATAACAGTGTAAAATTCTGACCTGAGCTTGGCCTTTAGCCTGGCCAGCTTGGTAACCCATGCTCTGAGAATTATCCATGTATGGTTTGCTTTTGAAATTGACAATAAATTAAACGGAAATTTTTGGTTTGTAGTTTATTGGAGATTCCTATTGCTGAGTAGATATTTTGTTGCTTTAGACATTGTATGTATTTATAGCTCGTGAAACCCATCCGGTGCTTGACACATGTATATCTGTATTATACGTTAAAATTAAGCTTGGCCACATTTGAATCTGATCCACCGGCCCTCAAGACTAGGAGGAAGTTGGAAAAGATCGGTTGTTTCTTTGTGTGTGTGTGAGAGAAAGAAAGAGAGACCGGGTAGTTATTCCTTCCAGCTCGACTTGAATTTTCAATTTTGGCTTGTTTTTTAAATTGTCATTTTTAGCAATCCTAAGATTAGGGTCAAGGTTGGTTAATAGGATCAACTTATCATTTGGGGTCGTTTGGTTGTGTATTGGAGCAATTACTTGCGTAAAAGTATACAGTGTTTGGTTTACCGTATAAGAAAAATAATAATAATATAGTGTTTTGTCTAATAGCTAACATCGTATTATTTTACACGGGATAGAATTCAGAACAAAAATAAATACTAACAATGCGGGGGGCATCATGGATAGCTACTATCATCTTTTAGACATTTTTGATCATTTTATAACATTCCCTTCACTTCATATCATACTGGTCCCCTCTCTACAGTGCAGGTTCTAAGACTAGGCGAAGATCGGAGACTAAACACGAATCATCAATTCCTTTGACCATTCGTTTTGAGCCTCCAATTCTTTTCGAAATGCTAACGAGGTTCAATGACGCCGACGAAGGGAAAACAACATCAACAATCCAGTATAATACATTATCACTTTAACTAGTTAGTCCATCTTCTACTAAATTCAATGTCAAAACAGTTCCTCCTAGTCTAGAACATATTCTGAATATATAATTCTTATTGTAGGTTTAATGATTTATGACGTGTAATTAAGTAAAGGTGAATAATTTTCCTTTCAATTGATTTTATTCAACATTGACATTTCACTTGCCCGAACTTAAGAAAATTCAATACTCTACGCCACAAAATTTGTTGGGCCGCCCCTGCATAAATCTAAGCCAAACTCAGAATGATCTTGTTTTCCAACACTGTCACAGTGTATTGCTATTGAAACTCTTCCGGCCCTAAACAGGACAACACTCTTCTAATCAGGTTAGTCAAATCCATTACTCTGAAATCGTATCCAACTGCTTCGAAACTTGCATAACTAAATTCATCTTCAGGTGTCACGTGAATCGTAGAAATTGCATCCCCCTCAATAGCATTCATCGAGTAACTAACAAGGGTAGAAGTCAAAATCACATATCTTTGAATCTGGAAGAATCTTTCTAATGCCGGAAACCTCAGTCATCGCAGCAGCAGAGCTTGATTGAGTCTTGAAAAATACTGATGCCTTCTTCTTACCCAAACTAGTCATGCACATCTCCAATGTATAAATAGGATTGGAATTATCTGCAGATGCAGCTGAAGCTGAATATACATGCCAGTTCTGTTGTTTATCGATATCACCCATCACATAGGCTTTGATGCCTGAACCAAGTTTACCAAAATAGGCGTCTACTTCTTCAGAAAAATGCCGATGTGGATGTGGTTGAGCCCCGGAAAAGATAAAACTTCCACGAGTATACTTCACGGACTTCACTGTCAGATACAGCTAACTTTAGGATGGGTGGGATCGACAACAGCAGTTTGGTAGTGCCACAACCCACAAGTTTCGATTATGATCTTGTAAGCGTACACAAAGAGGCTAGACTCTGAAAGGACATAAGAATCCACTTCATCATTTGCCAAAGTTGACACAATGGTGCATTCAGCTGGTGTTAGATTTTCATCCAACTGGTCTTTAGAAAGAGGCCGCAGGCTATGTCTATGGCTTTCAAAGATTCCTAACTCAAAGAAGGAAACCTCAAGTCGCTTTTCGTAACCTTCAAATCCAATAGCAGAGACTGGCAAGGCCATCTTGCCTTGAAAGAACAGAGTGCTTAGGAAAGTGCACTATTCAGGAAAGATTAAACTCGAGGATGTGGATTAAGAAAAAGTTGAGATGACTAAAAATCAAAACTAGGACTACTGTTGTAGGACTACACGAGAAATCTCAGGTAGATAGGAAAGAATGATGCTTTTATAAATTTGTGACTCAAAGAAGATTTCTGTAAAACATTTCTACTTTGTGGTTATACATTCTAGTACATTAAATGAGCACGCAGGAAAATAATAGCAGCATTTGAATGGGTAAAACATGTTGAGTTATATCTTACAAGACTCTTCTCAAGAGCCATTTCCAATATGAAGAATCCATGTAACATAGTACAAAAGACAAGAACTAAGACTCAACAATAAATAAAGGTCACTCATTGTTTAAAAAAACTTGGTCTTTTTCCTAAAAAATCAAACCAAGATACTGTAAAAACAAAAGGGATTAAAAAGACTGCAACTTCAATGAAATACCCGCAAAGCATTGCCTGAATTACTCATACCAGCGTCGATTTAGCGGCGCTGCTTCAAACTCCTTTACCGAAAAGCTTCTATAGTCAAAGCCCTGTAAACCAAATTACGTACAAAGGAAAAGAAAAGTGGTATTTAAAGTGATGTGCAAAATTCAAGATCATGAAAAACAAGCATGCAAGGATATAGAGATAACTTACGTACGATGCAGATTGAAAGAAAAATCTGAAATCTGAGCACAATTCCTAGCAAAGAGATTAACTGAAAAGAAGAGAATGTGCGTAGTATTTATAGAAAGCAGTAATGGGCAGAGAGCAAAAAACTGGAAATTGAGGAGACGTGTGGGTGGCTTCGTGATAGAATTCGAGTGTCCTAAATGACACTAAGAGTTTTTACTTGAAAATTCTCAGCTCACGAGATTAAAAATCACGACCTACCCTTATAGGATTTCAACTTCATTACTGAGCAAACTTTTAGGTTACAACATATTGTAATCTAGGAATTAACCTCGTAATCCCTTACTAACTTGTAACAATCCTATTACAAGTCACTTTGTAATAACTTTATTACAAAGACTTTACAACTCGACGAACTCTAGCCAAGACACATGTTAGGGATTGTCCTGATTTTATTACCATATTTGGTTTTCCTATTTCTTGAAGGAGAAAGGACAACATATTACCATAATTGGGTTTTCCTTTTTGTAGAAGGCTATTATAATTCTTCCATTTTTGGCTAGTCTTTTTTCTAGTAGGAAAAGATTTGGACTTCTATATATTGAGGATCCTTCCTTCTCATTCTGGAGCATCCACAATATAGCCGTAAAATGTTTGAGAGTAGTGTTTAGGGGGAGAACTTTACGGGACAAGTGTTTGTGTGTCACTTGTGTTTGCCTCTTCGTGAGGTTGTTCTCTCGATATTTTGTACTCTCTTTTATTATAGTGGATTGTTCATCTCCACGGTGGATGTAGGTCAGTTGACCGAACCATTTTAAATGTTTGTGTCTCATTTGATAGATTTCTCTTTTGTTGCTGGATTTATCGTCGTTCAAGGTTTGTTTTGCTAGCTTCCGCATGACACCAGATTTTTTCAGTCCTAACAAGTGGTATCAGAGCGAGGTCCGAGACATGTTCATCTTGTCGAGTTTAGTTCTAGTCGCAACCTATTTGACGATAATCGTGATTTTTGTCTGAGAATTTTGACAGGTGTGCTACGCACGTTGAGACAAACTTTGTGGCGGAGATTTGGAGATGCGACATGTTGATGGCTATGTGAAGAAGGTAGATCAGATTTATTTTGTCATAAAATTCAGGCCAAGGGGGAGAATTATTAGGGGTTGTCCTGATTTTATTACCATATTTGGTTTTCTTATTTCTTGAAGGAGAAAGGACAACATATTACCATAATTGGGTTTTCTTTTTTGTAGAAGGATATTATAATTCTTCCATGTTTGGCTAGTCCTTTTCTAGTAGGAAAAGGTTTGGACTTCTATAAATTGAGGATCCTTACTTCTCATTCTGGAGCATCCACAATATAGTCATAAGGTGTTTGAGAGTAGTGTTTAGGGGGAGAACTTTACGGGACAAGTGTTAGTGTGTCACTTGTGTTTGCCTCTTCGTGAGGTTGTTCTCTCGATATTTTGTACACTCTTTTATTATAGTGGATTGCTCATCTCCGCGGTGGACGTACGTCAGTTGACCGAACCACGCTAAATGTTTGTGTCTCATTTGGTAGATTTCTCTTTTGTTGTCGGATTTATCGTCGTTCAAGGTTTGCTTTGCTAGCTTCCGCATGACACCTGATTTTTTCGGTCCTAACAACACAAACGCAAGGGTCTATGATTTACAAAGGGTTTCCCACACAATGCTTCTAACTAAGCTAAGTAGGAATTACAAGTAAAGAACTTTGACAAAGTTACAACTCAACTAAGGACATATAATAACTCAATATGGGGAACTGGTCCGTAGCAGTGGTGTTCCTTGTTCTTGATGCACTTGAGAATCATTTGTTGCATGATCAATCATTGTGGAGAGTGCTTGAGTGAATTCTCTAAGTGTTCAAGTGATGTTTTGTCTTTGGTTTAATGTTAATATAACATTGATGATATCACTTGAATGATGTAAGCATCATGGGTACAAGATCATTTCCAATGAAGTTGACTGTTGCACTGTGTTGTACTGTTGCGTGTGCATGCAGTGATTTTAGAGCTGTTGGGGAGTTGACTGGTACGATCACCAGGAAACTGATGTTCATCTGTTCCCCTTGTTGATTCTTTGAACTTCTGAAGGACTGACGAACCACTCCAACTTAAGTTTAGTTATTCTCACATGCTTGAGAATGTGTACTAAATATTTATTAGATTTTTTATCTGGTTCTAACATTAAATTTATTAGATCGTCAAAACAACATGGTACATATAGCCTATCACTCGGTACAGTAGAAAATCAGTGGAAAATAAGAAAAAAAGGGACTCCTTATATATGAATATGAAGCGTGTAAAATAAGAGGGCGCCACGTACATTTAGATGCAATGAATTTTGCCGAAGCTTTTGAGACGACTAAGGGTTTGACTAGGCGCTTTGTCATTTAAAAGTTGTTGTTACTCAACCAGGAAACTTGTATGGTACTTGGCGCTGTGACAAAGCCGGAGAGGTAAGATGAACAAGAGAAAGTTAAGTCAGGATTTATTTTCTTATCTGAAATATTTTGTTACCATATTCATCTCTTCTTGCTTTTTGGGTCCCTAGGTTAAGTAGTACTTACTAATAAAGAAAAGGCTATAATTAAATTTTTAGTTTTATATTTTTAATCGATCATGAGTTCACGTGCATGACTCACGAGAGAGCATCACATAACTAGTGTGAGTTATATGTTGCACACGAATAAGAATTTTTTATATAGCACCTAACTTATTTTATATTTTCGATGTTTCCATAATTATTTTTATAAACACTTATTTACATTATTAATTATTATTAAGTAAAAGTTAAATTCTAGTTTTTAAAAAAAAGGCTAATTCATCGGAGATTATATTGTTAATTAACTGGTGGACAGAATTTAAGTTGTCCTGATCAAATGGGCATTATTATCGTCTGATGTTTAGTTTTAGCTTGGACAGAACCCACTTCATTATTCTTGCAACCTATAAAACTCATCATTAATTCTCTTTGTTTTACAACCTAACCACTGTAATAGTAATTCACACACTCTTTGTTTTTTCTACCTCTAAATTACAGCTGCTAGTATTAATTACTTTTTACGCCGTTTTAACCATGGATCAATCTCAGAAAGCCAGTTACCATGCAGGCGAGGCTAAGGGCCAAGTTCAGGTCAAGATCGATATTCTCAAATTTCCCTTCTTCAGTAAAGAAGATGATTACTACATTTTGGAGTACAACTAAGAGGCCATCTAGAACTTGTAATTAGTGGGTTCAAAATTAACTTTTGATGCGGACATAAATTTATGTGTAAAAAATTTTTAAAATTTTAATAAATAGTAGGTCTGAACTCATAAATTTAAAAATATAATGAGTTTAATATTAAGAGTCTTAAAGGTTGAACGTATAAAGTTTTTTTCTTTAAATAATAGTATCACTTACGAAATGCACTTCTACAAACCAGCTGTTCTGTCCAGATTTTCTGAACGTATAAAGTTAAATTCTGAATCCGCTTTTGTACCTATAGACATACACAACCATAAATTTCGTCATATGTACTTATTGATAGAGTGAAAAGCAATTTGTTGAAATAATAAAGATAATATTGAATCCATTCTAAATCCGCCTCTAATTATGTATGTTGTGTTGAATATTTCAGGAGAAGACTAGCCAGATGATGGACAAAGCTAGAGATACTGCTCAGTCTGCTAAGGAATCCATGCAGGAGGTTAATTTTGCTATGCAACTTTTATTTGGTTAACATGTGTTAGTGCCCGTTTGGACATAAAAAATTTAATTTTTATTTGAAGATGCATTATGGAAATTATTTGAAAAACTGCAAAAAGTTGTTTTTCATAATTATCACTCACAAAATTTCAAAAACAACCTAAACTGCAATTTATGCCCTAACACAACTCTAAGCTAGCGTTTGGCCATTGATTCCTAAATTTGTTTTGAAAAATCTGTTTTGGGTGAAGTTTGGCTTGAAGATAAAAATGCGTTTGGACATACGTTTTCAAAACATATTTCCCAAATTTATTTTGGAAAAACATGTGTATTAGATTTGGCCCAAAATCAGCTATTGTGGGATTTGGGATTTTGCCAAAATATAGTCAAAATCTATGGCCAAACATGTATTTGCCAAATAAAACCCAAGTTTATTTTCGCAAAATCTATGGTCAAACGGACCCTCAATTTCAAATACCATTTTTATTTTTTCGAATTTTACAATTCTTATGTCCAAACACCAACTTAATTTAGATATTGCATATTGCCGATAGAGAGTATTTGTATATTCAAATATTACATTAAGTTTCTTTTAAAGTAACTCAAAATATCGTCATTAAATTGATGGCAGACTGGACAGCAGATGAAGGCTAAGGCACAGGGAGCTGCTGATGCCGTGAAAGATTCAGTGGGAGCGAACAATTAAATGAAGAATTGGCTTTGATCCATCTGATATTTATCATTTTTCATTTTTGACGTAGTTTCTTTAATTTTGTTCATTTTCATATTTGCAAAAGAGCTGTGCATTAGAATGTAGAGGGAGACCAGTGATGAAGAGAATTTCGTTTAGTACTATGTTTGTGATTTGAAGGTTTCAATCCATGAGAGTATTATCCAACTGGTTAATTCTTCATTTTCAACCTATTATGAATAAAATGGGATCTAACATTTCTGCGACGATGAGATCTGATACCAAAAAACACCATCGCTTCTTCGTTATAATGCTATCCCTGGTTGAGTACAACTATTTCATTGGTGGTTAACAGATTAATGTGCATTATTAAAGTAATTTTCTACAAAAATATACTACTCTATATAGTAATCCTAATTCGGTAAACGGTAATAATGAAAACAGATATAGTAGTGCGTAATTTGGTGTATATAAATTAAATCAATTTCAATCTTTAAGCCTAAACTTTCAGCAAATTCCTTTGCATATATATGTGGCCTAATAGTATAATGATATTTGTATAAGAAACATTGTTATAATCAATATTTATAATGCATTAAAACTAGTAAAATAGGTGACAAGATATACTTAGAGTTGTACTAACCCCTTAGCTAGCGTTTGGCCATAGATTCCTAAATTTATTTGAAAAACCTGATTTGGGTGAAGTTTGGTTCGAAGATGAAAATGTGTTTGGACATACGTTTTCAAAACATATTTCCCAACTTTATTTTGGAAAAATATGTATAAAATTCCAAGTTTTGGAATTGTGGCCCAAAATCAACAATTGGGGTGATTTTGGGATTTGAAGTTTGAGATTTTGCTAAAATGTGGGCAAATTTTATGGCCAAACATGAGTTTGCCAAATAAATCCCAAATTTATTTTGACAAAACTCATGGCCAAACGGATCCTTAATCTAAGGAAATTACAACTAGAGAAATAATATAAAAAGTATAATATGGGAAGAAAAGAAAGGGTCAAAATCATTTTAATCCCCCAACTTTACCTTAAAAATCAAACTCCTCCTCCAACGTTAAACAATAGACATTATGCTCCTCCTTTCATATGCATTATCTATTTTACCCTTAACATATTTTTTTTTATCAATCCACCAGGGAGTGCATATGACTAGTTTTTATTTATAAAAAAAAAACAAAATAGCATGTTGTCTTAATAGAAGTAAGACAGTACGATATGTTTACTACATATATCCTATTATCAATTTTGAGCATAATGTACCCAAAACTGATACTACAATTTGATCTACTACTCAAATGAATTAAAAAATCTAATTAGCCTACAGAAATCCTGTCCACATAGAATTAGTCGTGTATATCCATGTACGTTGTTGTCCTTCCGCTTGATTATGAAATAGGTCCATTTTCTTTGAATTTATATTTGGGTAAAAGACAGGAGTATTTATAAAAAAATAAAATATATATTCTTCTCTACCTATAAAAGAATTCTACCCATTAAATAATTACAATTCCCTACCCATTTAATAAACAAACGCATATATCAAAATAATTGCCTCAAACCCTACCCATAACAACGCAAAAGCTGCTCATGCCCTACCATAACAATGCAAAAACTGGTCAAAATTTCAGAAAATTAACGCCGGCATCTATTGAAGATTTGATTATTGGAGATCACCAGTCTAATTTGAAGATCGGGAGTGTGAAAAAACAGAGCGAAGATGCCGATTCTCTTCAAAATTCAAGTTTTTCTCCTTAAATTTTTCTGATTTTGATTTCGCAGAAGTTTAGCTCTGAAACTTCTTATTTTTTAGCTGAAAATTTTGTTCTTACTTTCGAGATCTGAAAAACTTGAGGATTGAATCATAACAATTGATTTGATTTCGAAAAATTTTCTGTTGAACTTCAGTATTCGACATCAAACACTGTTGAAATTTGGATTGTCGAGATTCAATTTCGCACATAACTTCGGAATCATGGAAAACATACCAATTCTGCTGCAGCATAGTGGAGAATGGGATGATAACCATAATTTCATGAATTCTCATGTTGATGCAATTTTAATGAAGACCTGTTGGAAATTTGAACAATTTCTTAGAGAAATTGCAAAGCAACTGCAAAAGGACAGCAACACAATAGTTATTCAGTATGTTGTTGCTCAAGGATATCCACCAATTACAATATGCAGTGATATGAGTGTTAGTGTTTACATGGAATTGAAAAAATCAAGTGCAGGGATGACAAGACTCCCACTGTGTGTGACGTTTATTAAAAATACTATAGTTGCAAGCACCTCGAGTTTCGATGTTGCTACAATTTCATCAGAAATTATACAATTTGAAAGCAATGATGTGATTAGTTCTTTTGATGTGCAAGAAGGAGATGATACCAATATAGAAATTGATGATGCAAACATCATAACTGATCAATTTCATTAAAAAGTTGAAAAAGGACAAATTTACAAAGACAAGAACCTGCTGGCTCTCGTTATGAAACATTATGCCGTTAGAGAAAAATGTCAATATCGAGTTAATAAATCATGCCCAAAAAGGTTCGTCTGCATTTTTTCAAGTAAAAATCTATGTGATACATATATAGTATATAAGTATGTTAAATCAGTATACAATGCGAGTATAGAATTTTAGTGGATAAGTGTGTGTGTTTTTATCAATAAGACATGATACCTATATAGTATATAAGTATGCTAAATCAGTATACTATGCGAGTATAGAATTGTACTGGTTTGTCTGTGTTTGTTTTTGTCAGTAAAAGATGATATTGATATAGTATATATGTATGCTAAATCAGTATATTATATGGGTATAGAATTATACTGGTTTGTCTGTGTTTGTTTTTGTCAGTAAAAGATGATACTGATATAGTATATGTGTATGCTAAATCAGTATATTATATGGGTATAGAATTGTACTGGTTTTTCTGTGTTTGTTTTTGTCAGTAAAAGATGATACTGATATAGTATATATGTATGCTAAATCAGTATATTATATGGGTATAGAATTGTACTGGTTTTTCTGTGTTTGTTTTTGTCAGTAAAAGATGATACTGATATAGTATATATGTATGCTAAATTAGTATACTATATAGGTATAGAATTGTCCTGATTTGTCTATGTTTTTTATCAGCAAAATATGATACTGATAAAATATATAGGTATGCTATATAAGTATACTATGTGAGTATAGAAATGTATGGATTTGAGTGTGTGGTTTTTATCAATAAAACATGACACATAACTGTATTTGTATTATAAACAGGTATACCCTTGAATGCGTGGATGAAAGATGCACTTGGAGACTTAAAGCATCAAGTCTGCAAGCATCAAATCTTTTCAAAGTGACAGATTTTAATTATATCCACAGTTGTTTAAATGATAAGAGATTTTGTTCACAACAGCAAGATGTCTCAGCTTTTGTTGCAGCTGTGGTACAAGATAAACTTGTTGACCCGAAAACCATATATACACCAACAGATATCCAGAGAGACATCCAAAAAGCATATGGTATGGACTTAAGCTACATGCAAGCCCTGAGATCAAAAGAAAAAGCAATGCAGTTATTGAGAGGAACACCGAAAGAGTCATACAAGAAAATACCAACATATCTTTATATGTTAGAGTACGCTAACCCAGGATCAGTGACACGACTACACACTGAAGGAGATGGGAGCTTTTTGTATGCATTCATAGCTATATATGCATCAATTAGAGGATGGATGTATTGTAGGCCAACAGTTGTAGTTGATGGAAGTTTTTTAAAGTCAACATACAGAGGGACCATACTCACGGCTTCCACACAAGACGCAGAGGGTAAGAAAAAAAGTTGTCTCAGAATCAGTATTGAATAATTGATGTAGTTTAATTATTTAAAAATACAAATCAAGTACATTCAGTTAAATCAGCAAAAAAAAAAAATTCAAATATCATATGATACCAGTATGGTATACAAGTATGCCAATAAAGTATATAATTATTTTGCTATATACCTGCACCTACCTATGACTATACTATTATATGAAATGATAAATTAACATTGTGTGTTGTAAGTAATATTTTTTCCTTTGGTTTTACAGGACAAATTCTACCCCTCGCATATGCAATTGTTGATTCGGAAAACGATGCATCGTGGGAGTGGTTCTTTGTGCAGTTTAGAGAAACCTATGGACAAAGAGAGGGAATGTGCATTGTATCAGATAGACATGATGGTATATGGAAAGCAACTTCAATTGTCTATCCAGAAGTCCCTCATTGTGCATGTATGTTCCATTTGTGGAACAACATAAAAACGAACTTCAGGAAGAGCCAAAAACAAATTAAAGAAGTATACTTTGCATTAGCAAGAGCATACACTGTTGAAGAATTCAACAGGCATATGGCAGAGTTAGAAGCTATTGATAGTAGAGTGAAAACATACCTGATGGATATTGGATACGATAAATGGTCCCGGGTGCATTCCAAGGCAAATAGAACCATGACCATGACATCGAATATTGCAGAATCACTAAATGCAGCAAACAAGCACGCAAGAGACCTCCCAGTTGTGAATTTGCTTGACTTTATGACAACATTGATTCAGAAATGGAATTACAACAATCGGAAGGATGCGATGGAATCATTTATGAAGATTGGTGTAAAGTATGAAAAAATATTGGCAGATAATACCATCTTATCACAGATGATGACGGTATGCATTTTCAGAATCATTAAAACACTGCATGTACTGTAGTTTTACTTCTGCACCGTAGAGATTTCACTAAACAATTACATATTGTTATTTAAAAAATACTATTACTTCATACAACTAATGGCTTTTCTTAATTAAAATTATATTAGGTGTTGCCATCAACTCAATTCTTACATTTAGTGATTGATGGCCAAACAAGAAATGTGGTGCGCCTACACGAAAAAAATTGCACTTGTGGAAGGTTTCAGCTAGACGATATTCCATGTCCACATGCAATGGCAGTTATACAAAAATTTCATATGGATTCATACAAGTATTGCTCGGATTACTACAATAAAGACTACTTGCTGAAAACATATGAGATACCAGTAAACCCTTTGCCTGATGAAACAACGTGGCAAATTCCAGAACATGTGTCTTCGCATGTGGTACTGGCACCAAAAGGAAAAATCAAACCAGGAAGACCTAAAAAGAAGAGAGGCATAGGAGGTTGGGAAGGAAATACAGTTACATGTGCACTATGCGGTAGCAAAGGACATAACCGGAGAACGTGCCGAAATACTCCAAAGATAGATTGATATAATGCTTCAATATTTTTATAGAACTCATATATTGTACAATCTTTTCATTTGAATTTCAAAGAAATAAAATGCATTTATTGCACTAGACATATATTTGGTATGGTGATTCTTTTCCAGTTTACTTTTTGAATACACTGCATGTACTGTAATTTTACTGGTTTGTGTGTGTTATTTTTATCAATAAGACATGATACTTATATAGTATATAAGTATGCTAAATCAGTATACTATGCG
>ML270996.1:11366-23946 GCA_005239495.1 Nicotiana undulata | reverse complement strand
TATATGGGAGCGGGCCGTACGCCACGGCGGAATTGAAAAGAAATTATGAAATATATGGGATCGAGTCGTACGCCACGTCAGTGTTGAAGGTACCTTAAGGGGGCGGGTCGTACGCCACGGCGGATCTAAGAATTTGTGATTATTGTTTCGTTCGGTGGTCTTACCCTTGAAAGTGCTTTATTGTTTAGTTCAATAACTGTTGCGATTTTTTTCCTGCTTTTGATATATGTACTTGTTGCTTATTTCCCTGACATGCCTACTGTATTTTATCATATTCTATCATAAGTTATTACTGTTGGACCTTAGTGAGTATCGAGTCGACCTCTCGTCACTACTTCTTCGAGTTTAGGCGGGATACTCACTGGGTACATATTTATTTAATATGTACTCATGCTGCACTTTCTTTTCTTTTTTGTACTTGACTGTACAAGTCCGGAGGCTGGCACGTCTGACTATCAGGCCAGTGCCGGATATTGATAGCGTGGTCATACTTCACGGTGAGCTGCTTTCCCGGTGACTTCCTAGCAGCACCCTGGAGTTCTTTGTTATATTTCTCTGTCCATGTCATTCAGACGGAGACTCTGTATATATTGTAGTCGTTGTATATTCAGTAGTTGTCCATGACACTCGTGACACTAGTTCCTGGCACACACACGGTGTATATTTTTGGGGTTTTGGGACGTATATTTATGTGTACGTATTATTTCGGCTTTGTATCTACTATGACTTTACCTTCACTTAAGGCTGGTATCATGTTAGTTGTTATAAACTGGTAATCTTTGACTTGTTTAATTAGATGGGATGGGTATCACTTAGTGTAAATTATGTTGGCTTGCCTAACCCCGCCGTTGGCGCCATCACGACTCGGATTAGGATCCTGGGTCATGACAATTATAAGCTGTCTTGGTATATTCCCAATGACTTTATTTGTATTATTGACCCAAGTAAAAAACAGGTTGGTAACCTACACAAAATGTCTAAAAGCATGCCTATGCTACAGTTTATCATGAATTGTGATCTTATTGACCCAGGCTTCTCAGGTTCACAATTTACCTGGTGCAATGGGTGGGATCCTAATAAGAGAGCCTGGAAAAGGCTTGATAGAGTGCTTGTTAACCAAGACTGGATGAACAAGTATTATTCTACTAATGTCAATCACTTGATCAGAATAGGATCCGACCACACTCTCCTCCCCACCATTGCTAAGAACACCTCGCAGGCCACTACCAAATATTTTAGATTCTTAGACTTCTGGACTAATGAAGATGGTTATAAAGAGGTGGTAAAAGAAGCATGGAATATAGAGGTTCATGGCTCCCCTATTGGAAATTTCATCTGAAACTAAAAAAAATACTTGTAGGCACTTATCCCAATGGTCTAAGACCTCTATTGGTAATATTATTGACAATGTCAAGGACTTGGAGAAGAAGGTGGATGATCTGGAACACAAGATCATTACAAACAACACTGATTCTAATAGAGCTAAGCTTAACCGTATAAATGCTCTCCTTACCAGGGCCTATAAATATGAGGAGTCTATATGGAAGGAAAAATCTGGGATCAAATGGTTTATGAAAAGGGAAGTTAACTCTAAATTCTTCCACTCCATTGTCAAGGGTAGGAGGAAGAGATTATCTCTCAAGAAGATCAGACTAAATGATGGCAATTGGATTGAAGGAGATGAAGATATTGCCAATGAAGCTATATCCTTTTTTCATAACCAATTTACTAGAGAATATACTGATTCCAATTTTTCTATCCTTAACTGGATTCCTGAAGTAATTACTGACATGGAAAATGCAGATCTTACAGTTAATCCTTCTGTGAAGGAATTGAAAGATGTTGTATTCTCCTTGAGTCCATCCAATGCCCCCGGACCAGATGGTCTTTCTAGAAAATTTTATCATTCTTGTTGGGATATTGTTAAGGAAGATCTATTACTAATGATTACTGATTTCTTTGCAGGTAACCAAATTCCAAAGGCCATTACCCACACCTGCCTGATCCCCATTCCTAAAGTGGATAATCCTCAAGCTTTCAATGAATTAAGGCCAATTAGTCTTAGCAACTTCTCCTGCAAAATCATCTCTAGTCTAGTGAATCAAAGACCAAGCCCCCTCATGAACAAGCTTATATCTCCTTATCAATCTGGTTTTATCAAGGGGAAATCCATCACTAAAAATATCATGATGACTCAGGACATGGTCCATAATATTACAAAGCCTTCAATCCATGGGAATGTGGTTTTAAAAGTGGACATGGCTAAAGCATATGACAGATTCTCATGGGAATGTCTATGCAGTATTATGAGGTATTTTGGTTTCAATGAAACTTGGATTGATATTATCTAGAGACTTATGTCTAATGTTTGGTATTATGTAAATATAAATGGGAGTAGACATGAGTTTTCAATTATACTAGAGGTTTAAGACAATGGGATCCATTATCTCCCTCTCTTTTTCTTATTGGGGCTGAACTTCTCTCAAAATTAATGAAATCTTTAAACAATCATGATTTTATCCCCTTCTCGATAGATAATTGTAGTCCTATAATATCTCATCTATACTATGCTGATGATACAATTTTGTTTTCCTCAACCTGATTCCTTGAAGATGATGATGGACAATATGGAAACTTATGATAAGATCTCAGGACAACTAGTAAATAAATCCAAATCTGGATGTCAACTTCAAAGATGATGATCCAAGAATCAACCAAATGTAGCAGATTACCAGATACAATCACTATCAATTTTCAATGCAATATCTAGGATGTCCTATTTACACAAGAAGGGAAAACGTTGTTTACTTCAACAACATGGTGGCTAACATAGCTAAAGACTCCAAGGCTGGCAAGGTAAATTTATGTCCTATGATGGCAAATTTGTTCTTATTTAATCTATTTTGCAGGCTATCCCTCTCCATATTCTATCAGTTGTACACCCTCCCAAAGCGGCATTATACCATATTGAAAAGATCATCTCTAATTTCTTATGGGGTGCGGATGGTAACTGAAATAAGAAGCATTGGATGTCTTGTAATGCCATGTGTTTTCTAGTCGAGGAAGCGGGAGTTGGCCTCAAATCTCTTACAGACACCTGTGATGCCTTCTTTGCTAAAATGTGGTGGAAATTCAGAACACAAAAGTCTCTTCTCAAGGACTTTCTCGAAGCTAAGTATTGTAAAAGGTGTCATCCAGTTGCAAAAAAAGAAAGCTCCCGGCCAATCTCATCCTTGGAGAAGAATGATGGACACCAAAGAAAATGTAGAACCTTATATTTCATGGAGTCCTCGAAAAGGCGAAATATCATTCTGGTGGGACTCTTGGATTGACTTTGACCTCTAGCTCATTTGGCTCTTAATAGTTGGACTCCTAAGAGAATTATGGTAAGTGAGTTCTACCTTCATGATACTTGGAATCAGAGAAAATTGATGAGATTTTTCCCTCTTCACGTGGTTAATTCCATCAAGGTCATCCCATTCAATATCGATAGAAAATACAGACCCATATGGGCTCCGGATACTTCAGGGGATTTACTTGTAAATCTGCATGGCATACTATGAGAACTAAGAAAGGAACTGCTCTTACAGGTATGACTATTTTGCATAAAAAGCTTCCCTTTATAGTCTTTTTTTTTTATTTTTTATGTTGAGAGTCCTATTGGATAAGGTAGCAAGTGATGTTGCTGTTAAAATATTTGGAATGAATATTGCCTCCATATGTAACTATTGCTTCAATGACCATTATGAGGAATCCACTAACCATTTGCTCAGTGATAGTCATATTGCCAACCTAGTATGGTCTTTCTTCTATAATTCTTGTGGTATCAGATCGGTCCAAGGCCAGGTAAGACATAGAGTTATGAGGTGGTGGTTGACTAAGCCCAAAAATAAAGTCCATAAGACATTTCTGCAATGCCTACCTTCAATCATATGTTGGCAATTTTGGAAGCACAGATGTTCTGCTACGTTTGATGAAGAGAACATGTCCTGTCGATTCAGTATCCAATAAGTGATCAAGATGATAACTATGCTTATCTGTACGAGGTTCCTAGATGTGCATCTTCCTAACCTGTGGAATGATACCTACAGTAGAATTGAGAAGGTCTCCCCTGCTATTCATTATCAGATCGTTTAGTGGCAAAAACCTCCTATAGGCTGGTTTAAACTCAATGTTGATGGTTGCAGCAAAGGTAATCCAGGTTCGACAGGTGGTGGTGGTCTTATCAGCGATCACAATGGTGTGTTAATTGGTGTTTTTGCAGAATTCTACAGAGATTGTAGTTGCAATATTGCAGAAGCTAAAGCTATGATGCGAGGTATCAGAATGTGTAAAAGGGCCTTACAAATGATATTGTCGAATATGACTCGATCATTATTCTTAACTTGATCAAAAGGCTCAGGAAACCTCCCTGGAGATCAGGGGTGGGTATTCGGTATTTCGGTTCGGTATTTAAGAATTTCGGTTCGGTATTTAGGTATTCGGTTTATCAATAGTGTATACCAAATACCGTACCAAATTATTTCGGTACAGTTCGGTATTTATTATTTTGGTTCAGTACGGTTTCGGTTAAGTATTCGGTTTATCAATTATTCAATTGTGTATACCAAACGAAAACTAAAATGCTGCCAGACATAGTGCCACACTGCCACTCAATTCATAATAAACAAATTTTGAATTGCAAATTGTAAAATGCTACAGATGCCAACTATGCATCTCAAAATAACGAAATGGAAATTGGACATTCAATTCAAAGTGCTAACTGCTGCCATAATGCCATTCAAATTAAATACCAAACTCCAGACGCCAGTTTTAATAATAAATACCAAACATTCAATTCAAATTCACACTGCCACACTCTAGAGTCCAGACGCCAGTTTTAGCAGCAGCCAGTGCCCAACAGCACAATATAATTAGCAGAAAAATCAAAATGAATATGTATTTAACATCAACACAATATAAAAACAATTAAACATTCAGTCATTCCAACTTTCCAAGTCTATAATGAACGACAAAGACAAAATTCCAACTTCACATTCAGGCTTCAGCCATTTCAAACATTCAGCAGTGTAGCAGTAGTCAAGCAGCAGCCATTTCAAACATTCATAGAAGTGTAGCAGGCTAGTAACAACAGTGGCCAGTGGGCATGATTGCACTTGAACCTAAACAATATATAAATCATAAGTTAGAATATATTTTTTGATGATAATAAAATAAAACTACAAAAGTATATCACCAAACAAATAGTGTATTAAACTTACCACTCAAGTTGCAAGTTGCAACTATACATCAAGCAATGCTAGTAGTGCTTCCATTATTTCCCATATCTAAAGATAATTCGACCAAATATGTCAATGATAAATTATTATTGATAATGACAAATAAACAATTATGATATATTATTTTGAACTAAAATACACACAAAATATTAAATCTTACCAAGCTCGAGTTCCTCAAGATACTTCAAGTCTTCTTCAACACTAATATGATTCTTCTCTTCTCTAAGCAAATCTTGAACACAAATAAGAGCTTGCACACATTTAGGAGTCAATGAACTCCTAAATGAATCAAGAATACGGCCACCGGTGCTAAACGCGCATTCCGACGCCACACTAGAAATTGGAATGACCAACACATCACGAGCCAACTCCGAAAGAATAGAAAATCTAGGAGCATGCGTTTTCCACCAACTTAAGATATCAAATTCTTCACTAAAAGGCTATTGTTCTTCACTAATGTATTCATCCAACTCCGATTTAGCACCCCCACTTCCATGGTCTTCCTTTTGTTTCTTCAAGTGAAGCTTCGTCCTTATTAATGATGCAGTTATAACACTCCCACTAGATGAATTAGATGTGTTATTAGATGAAGTAGAACTAGATGAAGATTGAGTACAAGATCCAGTTGAATACTTTTTTAGATACTCTTCAAACAAAGAATTCATATAAGCATACACCTCTGTATTTATTTTCTTCCACTTTTCCTCCCCAAAAAGTTCTTCAAGTGCTCCCTCTACAAATTCAAATTTGTTACGCGGATCCAAGACGGAAGCAATAAAAATTATTTTATTCATATTTTCAGGCTCACCCCAATACTTCTTGAACTTTTCTTGTATCCGCTCAGCCATTTTTCTCAAATTCTCATCCTCACTAACTAAACACATTTTCAAATGACAATAAAGTTCAGATACATCCTCAAAATGAGCATTACAAGTGACATAATGTGAACCTGAAACTTTTTTCGTGAGCTCGTGAAATCTTGCAAAAAACTGTATCACATTCCTCACATTCACCCAATCATCAGATTCAAGAGGACCTGCACTACTAGCATCTTCAATAGAACATTGATAAGCAGAAAATCCATCATCAAAAAGATGAAACTTGTCAAAGGCCTTTTCAAAGTTTTGTGCCGTATCCAACATCAAATAGGTGGAATTACACCTAGTAGGAACATCCAAACACAAAGTTTTGGTACATTCTACCTTTACATGTGCACACCACTGTTTAAACTTTAAGGTCCTTGCAGGAGAAGCTCTAACATACCTCACAATATTTCTACGTGCGATAGAAGCATCAATTTCTTTCAAACCATCTTGCACAATTAGATTTAATATATGAGCCATGCATCTCACATGAAGATGTTTACCACCCATCATATTAGTTTTCCACATATCTAACTTTTTAGATAATTCTTTGACTGTGACATCATTTGAAGAAGCATTGTCCACAGTAATAGTGAATACCTTGTCTAATTTCCATTCAAGCAAACAATTTGAAATAGCATTAGCCATCTCTTCACCCTTATGACTAGTGATAGGGCAAACATTTAGTATTCTTTTATGCAAATTCCAATCCCTATCAATGAAGTTGGCTGTCAAACACATATAATTTATTCTTTGTAATGAAGTCCATGTGTCTGTTGTGAGGCAAATTTTTGGTTGTGCTTCTCTAAAAGACATTATCAGATTTTGTTTCAATTCACCGTAAACTTCATAACAATCCCTTGTTATTGTTCTACGAGAAGGAAGACGAAATTGTGGTTGAGTTTTTCTTATAAACTTCATAAAACCTTCATTTTCTACAAAGCTAAATGGTAGTTCATCAATAACTATCATCTCAATTAAGGCCCTCCTAACCACTTCTTGATCAAATTTCCAAAGTGATCCTTCATCACTTTGGCAAGATTGAAAATTTAACTTTCTTTGATTTTTATCTTTATCAATGTTAGGTGGGTATTCTTTGCATCTATTCAAATGAGATTTCAATCCGCTTGTTCCATTATTAGATGAGTAAAAAGTAAAAGCTTGATTACAATATCTACACCTTGCTTTACCAATCCCATTTACCTCAACTTTATCAAAATGATTCCAAACCTCGGATCTAGGTTGCATGGCTTTTATTTTCTTGGAATATTGAGTATCAATGGTGTTGGTGTTGCTATCTTGAGTAATAGGTAAGCTTTCACTTGAACCGGCAACACTGTTTAAACTTTGATCTGCCATCTATACAAATAGAGATAGTATAAGATTGTGTGATCCTAAAATCTTGAGTAAAATCCTAAATGTGGTTCATTTTCGTTCTCCAATGAATTGGGCAGAAATTTTTTCCATTCAAAGTGTTCCATTTTTGTTATTGACATGGTTCATAATTTGTGGAAAGAAAAAACCAAGTCTGACGAGCCACCAGAATTTCAAGTTTATTTGAGTGATCTACCAGATAATGATTTCAATAGTGTGTTCAAATCAATTCCATCATTTTTTGAGAATTTGAAAAAAGAGAAAGGAGACAAGTTTGGAAATAATTATTACATAGCAGGAGTTCCTGGTTCTTTTTACGAAAGGCTTTTTCCTAGCAACAACTTGAACTTTGTTCACAATTTCCATTCAAGGAATTCATGCTCATAAAAATTTGATCTCATCACATGCTAACTGATAATAATAAGCACATTTCAAAGACACGCAGATTAACAGAATTAGAACCCCACTAAAACATATTCAAAGACAAGCAAAAATATAAATCTGTTCCCAACCAACGACGACGAGAGAAACAATGGAACAACAACAAACAACACAAGATAACTCAACTACGCCTAAGTTCCAACTAATTGGAATCGGCAATTTTGCAGAAATTAAAGTTCAAAACTTAAAAATAGAGACCAGATTTACAAAAAATAGAAAGAAACCTCAAACAATCACAGAATAAAGATCATAGAAAATTCATATGAACCTGGCCGGAGAGTTGAGCTTCAAAATAATCCAATGATTGAGTGAGGAGTGAGGAGAGAGGAGTCGGAAATAATCCAGTCGCCAGACGCCCAGCCCCAGATGCCCGATGGACGATGGTGAAACTTTGATACTAGAAAGTTGAAACTTAAAAGCGTAGCCGCGTGGGTGAAGATGAAGAACTGAAGGTGACAGAGTATGAGAGTAATGCCCTAATTCCTAAATCGGTAATACATGAATTCCTAATCTTTAGAGTTTAGACTTTAGAGGGCTTGGGCAGTTGGGCTTGGGGGGCTTGGTCTTGGGTAGACAGGCAGTTGGGCTTCAGGGCTTGGGCGTCGCTTGGGGGTTGGGGCTGGGCACTGGGTAGTGGGTAGGCAGTTGATATAGGTAGGGTCCAAAAAAAAATGTGTTAAAATTTTGGTATTTCGGTATACCGAAATTTTAAAATTATAATACCGAGAACCGTACCGAAATATCGAAAATGCGATACCGAATTAGACCGAAATACCGAAAAAGACCGAAACCGAAATACCGAATTAATTCGGTCCGGTTCGGTATTCGGTTATTCGGATTTTATACCCACCCCTACTGGAGATTCAATGGTATTATTGAGCAAATTCAGACCTTGACCAAGGATGCTAACTTTGTCTTTTGTCACACCTTGAGATAAAGGAAATAACTCTGATGACAAGCTTGCTAGCCTGGGTAAAGAATCCAAAATTGTTTCTATCTCCAATGAGACTGTATCATTACCCTTGAATGTTAGAGCTTCAATGGAGTTAAAAGTTGACGGGATCCCTAACTTCAGATTCAGACAGAAGAAAAACAAGTTCGTTATCAACGACAGCACCTAGCAATAAGCTTCTCCCTCTCACCTTTTTGTACATAGCATCCATGTGTGTTGCTACAAACTACCCTAGGATGCATAACCTTCTTCTTACCCAAGCTAAATACTTTTGTTCAGTTGTGTATCATAGGTTGAGTGCAGTCACCTATCATATGATAGGTAAGTTGGAGTGTTCAACTAACTGAGGCCAACTTTAGATGTATGTTTATATTCTACCTAAGAATTTAGTTGTTAGGTAATTTTATGCGATTCAAATGGTAAATTGAGATATTCAATAAATACATGTTTACAAAGTTAACGAACTAAATAGTATTTAGTAATGTTTGTACTCAAACTAATAAAAGTTTTCTCTTTTACTAAAAAATTATATTTAACTCATTAAAATAAATGTTATGTACCTTAATCAAGTCCCGCATTTAGAAGGATAAAAGAGAAAGAGTACTCACGGTGAAAATTCTAATTACCATTTGAGATCTCAACCAGCGAAGATGGAGAAATACCTCAACCTAACCTCATGAAAAATTGATAATTTATCCCACCCCGCAAAGATTTTAACCATGCTTCTGCCTTCCCCACTGCAATCATTCCATTTTCATATAATTTAGGCTTGCAATTTACAAATTTTAAGTTTAATGATTTTCTCCTTAAAGCTAGCGTGCAGGTTGCAAAAAGGGTAAAAAGTAAAATTAGATAGAATAAATAAAGAAAGACATTATCAATACATCAAGATTTGCATCCTCTATACAAGTTACATGATACTCCCTTTTTCACTGGTTCTCAAAATTTAATCGGACTTGTTACATTTCATTTTTACATAATGCGAACGAGAGAAGAAAATTGCTACCTAATTTTTCCCATAGTTGAATTACAATAAGATACTCTTACAATTTAGTCGAAAATAACTTTCGATGAGAAGGGGTGACAATTTTGGGACAGGGGAATACTAAATACCTCTTTATGCATATGGTTGTTATTTTCAATGTAGTTGTTTAATCCTATCTTTAAGATAAGATTACAGATCAAGGTAATTTCGTAATATATTAAAAGACGGAGAGAAAATTTTCACACTGACTAAGGACCAAACTTTGGCCTATTCGATATAACAAAAATGCTATGGTTCTAGAAGTTTAGCTTACTATCAATTACACATGTCTACTATGATCCTCGTTTACTCCTGAAGTACCATTATTGCAGTCAAACGCACATTAAATATATATTCCCACAAAGACTTACAATTAACTATCAACTAAATTAAGCTAAAATAGTTAATCTATTCAAGTGATTTTACAAAGTGTGAAATAACTAAAAGTAATATAGAGTAATAAACTAAGAAATTAAAAAAAACAAGTCGGCAACCTTAGAGACGAATTCAATGACAGAAAGCATTCTGGGGTTATAGGTCAGCTAACAATCTTGTCAATTTTTGTCACTTAAATTGACTAATTAATTTATCTAGTTTATTGATTGACATGTTAATATTACTCGTAGTATTTTTTTGAAGTACTACTTGCATATTTAAACTAATCTAACACCTATTTTTCTATGAAATTAGAAATAACAAGAATGCACTAATAATTCTTGTATAGTAACCAAGAAAAACGATTAAGGGTATTCCTATCCTACATACATTTCCGAGGCCCAAGTTCAGAATCTTGCTCTACTCAATCCTATTGGTAATATAAAATTTTCTCCCTCTAGTTCAATAATAGATTCGTAGATAGCATTTAATTGATGATCAAGCAATCAAAAATTAAGCATATGGTTAAATAAATAAATTAATACAATAAATTCAAGTTTCAAACATCAATGTTCATGTAGCACCCATAACCCTAAGAAAAATAAATTATAAAATTAAAGAAAAAGAATAGAAAAAAACTAGTTAAAAGCTTTCTTCAAGCGTGGTCTGCGTCCTCTGCCTCCAAGGTATCATCCATATCCTTTAAATTTGGCTTAGAAATCCTTTTATACAATTTAGAGGCGTGTAGGACCAAATAAAACATTCTCCAAGTAAAAATAGAACAATTCCCGGAAGTCGACATCTTGAGGGTCGCATCGTGCTAGCCTGGGCACTGGCCTCTTGAAAGTTCTGTTTCTAGCGCCACAGGTGACGCCAAGCGCATGCCTAGATGCTGGAATTCTGCACTTGTCATTTTCCTTCTTTTTGTGCTTGAACTTGAGCACATTCACTCCCGATTAATTTTTACACATATAAAATACCCCAAATAAGCTCAACTCATTGTAATACACATAAAATCCGATAAAAGTAGAATCAACATGAGACAATTTTTATATAAAAATATATACTTTTAGCTGACATCAATCATTAATATGTGCTTCAGCACCACGTATTGCAGCAACATAGTTATGATTGGAGGAAGCTGATTCTTCTGCACAAACGATTTTATCTTTTACTCCCTCTGGTTCAAAATAAGTGATTTTTTGTATGTTTTCACGCAGATTAAGAAATTCACCTTTTAACATTAATTAATAATGAAATTGACCATATTAACCTTTACTATCCCACATAAATACTACGAACACATACTCCAACACTATTTACTCCAAGGGCAATGTAAGAATAAAATAATTAATTCATTCTCGAAATCTGAAAAAATCACTTATTTTGGACCACAAGAAAAAACCCAGAAAAGCACTTATTTTGAACCGGAGAGAGTATTCTGGTTGTTTATTATTCTTTTTTTGGTATTTCTCTTTTTCCTCCCTTGTTTCATTAGTGTGGGGTTCAACAATCAAGACTCATAAAATACTAATAAAATCAACGCAGCCTACAAAAATCATAAAGAGTTTTAATCAAGCACCACAATTTATCTTCCCCGTTTCTTTGGCTAACACCAACGGAGTAATGCGTGCTTCTATACTCTTCCACAGTTAATACTAGGGGTGGCAAATGAGCGGGTTGGGCGGATCAAGATAGGTTAGGTCAATAAATGAGTCATTGCCCAACCCAGCACAAAGTATACTTGCGCTAAGATGGGCTGGGTCAAGATGGGCTAAACAATGGGTCATAACCCAACCCGCCCAACTTGACCCATGTTATTGAACCATGCTCATCTTACATTAAAAAATCTTTTTACCTTAAAATGTGTAAGTTGAAAAATATTTTGCGGGTGGGGGTGGGGTGGGGGGAGGGAGGGTAGGTGGGTAGTGAAGAAAAACAAAAAAACAGAAAATTCAAAATACAAAAAAAAGGTATAAAAAAATTTTGAGGGAGTTTGCGCAGGGTGTGGGGGTGGGGTGGGTGGTGCACAAAAATAAAAACAGAAAATAAAAAATAGAAAAAAAAAGTAAATTTTTTTTGGGGTGGGGTGGGTGGTGCAGAAAAATTAAAAAAACAGAAAATTAAAAATACAAAAAAAAAATTGGGGTGGGTGGGGGTAGGTGGGGCAGAAAAACAAAAAAAATATAAAATTAAAAATATAAAAAAAGTAAAAAACAAATTGAGGGGGTTTGCGCACAGTGTGGTGGGGGGTGGGGGTGGGGTTAGGGGG
>ML270995.1:789-10960 GCA_005239495.1 Nicotiana undulata | reverse complement strand
ATCAAAATCGTATTTGTTTGGCACTGCGCGATAAGCGATAATTCTCTAGCATTCCTAAACGCCATCATATTGTTCTCTGTGGGATTCAACCCAAACCTAGTTGGGTTACTATATTTGACAACGATCGCTTACATTCTTTTAAGGTGTAAATTGAGCGTATCAGTTACTTACCTCAAACCGGCCCGAAAACTACTCCGCGATGCTCTTGCCCCTCGAATCGGCTCCCAAATGCTCTGAGTCTATCAAAATTAGATTAATAACATCAAAATAAGATAGGGAGAAGAAACTCATTTGAAAACTATCAAAACTAGGCACAAATCCCGATATTGGCTAAACCCGACCCCTAGGCCCTCATCTCGGAATTTGATAAAAGTTGCAAAATCGGAATCCTCATTCTCCCACGATTCTATACATACCAAGAACATCAAAATCGGACCACAATTTCCCATTCAATTCCTCAATCATAGTTTCAAGTTTCCAAGCCCTAACACCCAATTTACACACTGATTTTCCCCACAAATTCACCCTAAATTAGTCCAAAAATTGCATAGGAATGAGTTTTAGGTTCAAATATCTTACTTCAATAAAGAAGTCTCAATTTCCCTCTTAAGAAACCCTTCAAAGGCTTCAAACTCGTACAACAATGGAGGAAAAATGACCAAAATCCGCTAAGGGCCCTATTTATATATTCTGCCCAGGGATTTCCGCACCTGCGGCCAATTTCTCGCACGTGCGGTCCCAGGTGCGCACCTCCGAGAATCACTAAAAAGCGAAAATTCCGCACCTGCGATTCCGCAGGTGCGGCCCCACTTCCGCATCTGCGGTTTCTCACTGGTCCACCCAAATATCACATACGTGACCTCATGTCTGCTTCTGCGGGCTCGCACCTGCGGTCCCCTATCTGCAGGTGCGGAAGCATCAGAAGACTTCACGCCAGCAACCATTTCACTCTTAAAAACACCCCGATGGCCATCCAAAATCACCCCGAGCCCCAACCAAAAATACGAATAATTCATAAATGATCACCCGGACTTAGTCGCACCCTCGGAACACCCAAAATAACATCAAAACACTAAATTCACCTCGGATTCAAGCCTATGAACTTAGAAATTTCCAAATTTCGCCAAAGATGCCGAAACCATCGAAAACAAGATCGATTGACCTGAAAATTTACACACACGTCCAAAATGACACTAGGAACCTTCTCCAACTTCTGGAATTCCACTCCGACCTCAATAGCCTATTTTCCAATGCCGACCGAAAATTGCCAAAAACTTCATTTCGCCAATTCAAGCCTAATTCTACACCATACCTCAAAACCACATTCCGAACACAATCCTAAGTCCTAAATCACCTAACGAAGCTATTCGAGCCATAAAATCTAAATTCCGAGGTTGTTTACCAATAAGTCAACTCCCAGTTGACTTTTCCAACTATTATACCAATTTAAGAGACTAAGTGTCTCCGAACTCGAACCAACCGACCCTAACACATCATAAAAAAACTAAGCAATGCATGACAAGACAGAAACAGGAAGAACGGGTCTAATTCCACGGAACGACCGGCTGGGTCGTTACATGACCCTTGCCACATGTTCAAAGATTTCCCCAGAGCTTGAGGGGTGCATCATCTCGGTCTTATCAGGCCCCACGTGTTCTACCGGGTCCTCCAGTTATTCTTCCAGCCCCAGCTGCTACCCCACCTTCTCAAACAGCTCGAGCTGGAGGTCGGGGAGGTCGAGGTCGCCCTAGAGGGGGAGGCCAGGCCAGGTACTATGCCCTTCCAGCCCGTTCAGAGGTTGTCGCTTCAGATTCATTCATCACAGGTATTGTCCAAATCTGCCATAGGGATGCATCAGTATTATTTGACCCACTCTCTATGTATTCATATGTGTCTTCTTATTTTTCTTCACATCTGAGGATAACTTGGGATTCTTTGAGCTCCCCTGTTTATGTTTCTACGCCCGTGGGAGATTCTCTTATTGTGGACCGCGTATATCGGTGATGTTTGATTGTTATTAGTGGTTTTGAGACTAGAGCTGATTTGTTATAAGTCAGTATGGTAGATTTTGATGTTATCTTGGGCATGGACTGGTTGTCCCCCCATTATGCTATTCTTGATTGTCACGCCAAAACCGTGACGTTGGCTATGCCAGGTGTACCGAGATTAGAGTGGAGAGGTACCTTAGAGTATACTCCCTGCATTCTTTCCTTAAGGCTTGGCGAATGGTTGAGAAGGGGTGTGATGCGTACTTGGCCTATGTGAGAGATGTTAGTGTTGATACCCCTACAGTTGAATCAGTTCCAGTTGTGAGGGACTATCCTAATGTGTTTCTAGCTGATCTTTCGGGTATGTCTCTTGATAGAGATATTGATTTCGGCATTGATTTGTTGTCGGGCACTCAGCCTATTTCTATTCCTCCCTATCGCATGGCTCCTCCTAAGTTTTAGGAGTTGAAGAAGCAGTTGCAGGATTTTCTTGATAAGGGTTTCATCAGGCTCAGTGTATCACCTTGGGGTGCTACAGTATCATTTGTGAAGAAAAAGGATGGGTCTATGCGTATGTGTATTGACTATCGGCATATGAACAAGGTTACAGTGAAGAAAATGTATCCATTGCCTCGCATTGATGATTTATTCGACCAGTTACAGGGTGCCAGGGTATTTTCCAAGATTGACTTGCGTTCTGGCTATCATCAGTTGAAGATTCGGGAGCCGGATATCCCGAAGACTGCCTTCAGGACCAGATATGGCCACTATGACTTTCTTGTCATGTCATTTGGGATGACCAATGCCCCAACAGCCTTTATGCATTTTATGCATGGTGTGTTTCGACCTTATCTTGATTCCTTCTTCATTGTGTTTATTGATGACATCTTGGTGTATTCTCGGTCCCAAGCAAATCATGAGCAGCATTTGAGGACCGTGTTTCAGACTTTGAGGGAGAAGAAATTGTATGCAAAACTTTCTAAGTGTGAATTTTGGCTTGATTCTATTGCATTCTTAGGTCATGTGGTGTCTTGTGATGGGATCAAGGTAGAACCGAAGAAGGTTGAAGTGGTGCAGAGTTGGCTTAGACCGTCATCAGCTACTGAGATCCGCAGTTTCCTTGGTTTGGCAGGGTACTATCGCCGTTTTGTGGAGGAATTTTCATCCATTGCAGCACCTATGACCAGACTGACCCAGAAGGATGCTCCGTTCGGGTGGACTGAGGAGTGTGAGGAGAGCTTTCATAAGCTCAATACAGCCCTAACTACAACTCCAGTGTTGGTATTGCCCACGAGTTCAGGGTCATAAACAGTCTATTGTGATGCTTCGAGGATGGCCTTGGAGCGGTATTGATTCAAGATGGTTGGGTGATTTCCTACGCGTCCAGACATTTGAAGGTGCATGAGAAGAACTATCTAGTTCATGACCTCGAGTTGGCAACGATTGTTCACGCCCTGAAGATATGGCATCATTATTTATACGATATTCTTTGTGAGATTTTCACGGATCACCGGAGTTTGCAGCACTTGTTCAGGCAGAAGGACCTTAATTTGCGCCAGCGGAGGTGGTTGGAGTTATTAAAGGACTGTGAAATCACCATATTATACCACCTGGGCAAGGACAATGTGGGGGCTGACGCCTTGAGTCGCCGGAGGGAGAGTTTAGGGAGTTTGGCATATCTTCCGACAGTTAGAGGCCCTTAGCCTTGGATGTTCTGTCCTTAGCCAGCCAATTTGTGAGGTTGAATCTTTCATACCTTGCCGGGTCTTAGCTTGTGTGGTTGCCCGATCGTCTCTTTATGACCGCATCAGAGAGCACCAGCATGATTGTCACGACCCGAAATCCCACCTTCGGGCCATGACTGCGTCTAACATTGAACCCGCTAGACAAGCCAACGTTTGAACTAGACAAAATTAATTAACAACTAACACAGACAAGATAACTAAAGCATCGATGGTCAACAATATGAAGGTTAACAAATAGCCAAAAATAACATAGCAATTTCGAAGTAAAACCCATATACAAATCCCAGAACTGGTGTCACATACTCACGAACTGTCTAAGAGATTACTAAAAACAAAGGTCTGAAAATAAGTACATAGGACTGTCTTTGAAATATAAAGTAAGACAGAGCTGAAAGTGAAGAGTAGAAGGTGACGCCAAGGCCCACGAACGTCTGCGGGTCTACCTCGATGTCTCCTGTATGAACTGATGAGATGCTCCGACCGTCAGTGATCACCGGGTCCGGCTGCGTAGTCTGCACAACATAAAGAAGTGCAGGTGTAGCATCAGTACAATCGACCCCATGTACTGAGTAAGTGCCGAGCCTAACCTCGGCGAAGTAATGACGAGGCTAGGACTGACAACAATATATGTACCTGTGCAATTCTATATAAAAACAGGAGAAATATCGACGAAAATAAGCAAGTAATACAGATACGGGGAGAACATGCTAGGGGTAAAAGGGGCAACAAAAATGCTAGTACGGTAGAATAGGCTAATAACTGAAATGTAAAGATAAAGGCAGGAATTTAACTTCTCAAAACAGATAATGAACAACAAAAGGCACGGCATGTCCCCTCGTGCATAACCTCACAATCACTCGGCACGGAATGTCCCCTCGTGCATATATAATAACACTCGACACGGAATGTCCCATCGTGCATAACCTCACAATCACTCGGCACGGAATGTCCCCTCCTGCATATATAATAATACTCGGCACGGAATTTCCCCTCGTGCATAACCTCACAATCACTCGACACGGAATGTCCCCTCGTGCATATATAATAACACTCGGCACGAAATGTCCCCTCGTGCGAAGAGTAACAATCAGTCAGCACGGCATGTCCCCTCATGCGACAAATAATAAACATAGCAACAATATAATGTAAAAGTCAACACTAAGAAGTCTCAAGTGCATGGAAAAACTCAATACAGTTCTATTGTCCCGGCAAGGAGAAATCATCAATTACAAACTCAACAAATGCCCGACAAGGGTCTCAGCTATAACCAACCTCGCATCAGAAATACAATTTCAACAGTGTAAGCCTCAACTGAACAAATAACTCAATAACTCCCCGCGTCATGAAACAACATCAAGGTATCACTTCTAAATCACCAATTACTCATAGTGCGGAGAATATTAAGAACACAGTAAGTTTCATCACAATTGACTCACGGGCATGCTTGACCGCAACATATAGGCACTCGCCACCACGCCTATACGTTGGACATGAATTACACATAGCAAATAAGACTCTATACCTAATCCCTCAAGCTAAGGTTAGGCCAAACACTTACCTCGGCTCCAAAAATGCAAGTCAAGCCTCAATCACAGCCTTTCCTTTAGAATCCGACTCCGGAACGGTATTATCTAGACATAATCAACCGAAGTATATCAATAATGGCTCAATAAATCAAACCCATAGCCTAATTATTTATTTCAAAGCATTCTTCCTAAGATTCCAAAATTTGACCCCGGGCCCGCTTGGTCCAAACACGAGGCTCGGACCAAAACCCGATCACCCATAACCCCACGAGTTAGAATATATAATTTGTTTTAAGATTCGACCCCAAATTGAGGTTGAATCACCCAAAATTCTCAAAAACCCAACTCTACCTAAAATCCCCAAATTTCTACTTTGATTTCATGATTTAGACCTAGATTCTATTGTTTGATGAAGGAAAATGGAAGTATTTAGAGTGAAAGTCACTTACCCAATTGGTTATGGAGGTAGAAAGGCTTAGAGGTCGTCAATGGGGCTTGGAGAGGAAGAAGATGGTGCAAAATATGGAATTCCCGTAATGAACATTCTGTTTTTGGCCTTTTAAATAACTGGGCGAAAATGTGTATCGCGATCGGGGGAATGGGATTGCGCTCGCGGAGAGTCTGGTTCCCACGCACTGCGATCGCGGATGAAAGAATACGATCGCGAAGAAGAGCCTAGGATCCCCTCTAACTACGATCGCGAAGAAGTGATTGCGATCGCGTAGCCCAAGGACCCCACCCTGTGCGATCGCGAACTAGACCTTGCGATTGCGTAGAGTACCTAGCCAGCCCCCGCCCAGACATCCTATACCTCTATGCGATCGCGAACAGTGTTATGCGATCGCATAGAGGAACTGACCTCCCCCTTCACCTATCTCTATGCGATCACAGAGGGACCTACGCGATCGCATAGAGCAAAACCTGAAACACCAGCAACAGCCACAAAAAAACCTGATTTTTCTAACACGTTAGCACCCCGACGCCTACCCGAAACTCACCCGAGCCCTCGAGGCTCAAAACCAAGAATACACACGACTCCCAAATCATCCTATGGACTTATTCAAGCTTTTACATCACCAAAATATCGTCAAGAAAATAAGGGATTAAACCTTAAAACTCATAGAGTTTTCTTAGAACTTCATAACGCTTAATTTTACCAATTTTGATCCGAACCACGTCATTCCAAGTCCGTTTTACACCAAACTTCACTGATAAGTCACATAAGATATAATAAACCTGTTCCGGGCTCCGGAACTATAATACGGGCCCGGTAACGCGGTTCTCACATAATAATTCATTTTCAAAATCCTTTATTATTTTCAGAAAACAATTTTCTTTAAAAACTAATTTCTCGGGCTTGGGACCTCGGAATTCGATTCCGGGCATACGCCCAAGTCCCATATTTTCCTACGGACCCTCCGGGGCCGTCAAATCACAGGTTTGGGTCCGTTTACCAAAAATGTTGACCAAAGTCAACTTTATTCATTTAATTATCACAAAATTCTATTTTCATCAAATTTCAACATAAGGACTTCCCGGCTACACGCTCGGGTTGCACACGCATATCGAGGTGAGATTAACGGAGGATTTCAGGGCCTCAAAACACAAATTTAGCTAGAATTACGTTAGGATGACCTTTTGGGTCATCACAATCTCCACCTCTAAAACAAACGTTCGTCCTCGAACGGACATAGAAAAAGTACCTGAGTCGGAGAAAAGATGGGGATAACGACTCCTCATATCGGACTCAGACTCCCAGGTAGCTGCCTCGGCAGGTTGACCTCTCCACTGAACACGGACTGAAGGATAACTCTTCGACCACAATTGACGAACCTGCCTATCTAATTTAGCTACCGGTTCCTCCTCATAAGCCAGATCCTTGTACAACTGGACACTACTAAAGTTAATAACATGAGATGAATCTGCAATATACTTTTGGAGCATGGATACATGAAACACTGGATGTACTGCTGATAAATGTGGTGGCAAGGCAAGTCTGTAGGCCACCTCTCCTACCCTGTCCAATATCTCAAATGGACCAACATACCTTGGGCTCAACTTGCCCTTCTTTTTGAATCTCATCACGCCCTTCATAGGCGACACTCGGAGGAACACCTCGTCTCCTACCATGAAAGCCAAATCACGAACTCTACGATCCGCATAACTCTTTTGCCTGGACTGAGTTGTACGAAGCCTATCCTGAATAATCTTTACCTTGTCCAAGGAATCCTGGACAAACTGAGAACCCAACAATCTAGCCTCCCCGGGCTCAAACCATCATACTGGAGACCGACATTGCCTACCATGCAACGCCTCATACGGAGCCATCTGAATGCTCGACTGGTAACTGTTATTGTAGGCAAACTCTGCTAAGGGCAAGAACTGATCCCATGAAACACCAAAATTAATGACACGAGCTCGCAACATATCCTCCAAAATCTGAATAGTACGCTCGGACTGTCCGTCCGTCTAGGGATGAAATGATGTGCTCAACTCGATCTGTGTGCCCAACTCTCGCTGAAATACACTCCAGAAATGGGAGGTAAACTGCGTACCTCGGTCTGATATGATAGATAGGGGCACCCCGTGCAATCTGACAATCTCTCTCATATAGATCCGAGCCAACTTCTCTGCTAAAGATGAAACCTCCACCGGGATGAAATGTGCTGACTTGGTCAGCCTATCTACAGCAACCCATACTACATCAACCATCCTTTGAGTCCGTGGGATTCCAACTACAAAATCCATCGTGATACGCTCCCACTTCCACTTGGGAAGCTGAATCTGCTGCATCAAACCACCGGGTCTCTGGTGCTCATATTTAACCTGCTGACAATTCAAGCACTTAGCCACATAAGCCACAATGTCCTTCTTCATTCTACGCCACCAATAATGTTGCCGTAAGTCCTGGTACATCTTCGCAGCGCACGGATGAATGGAATACCGGAAACTATGGGCCTCTTGCAATATTAACTCATGAATGCCATCAATATCTGGAACACATATACGATCCTGCAATCTCAAAACTCCCTCAGCATCAACTGTGACCTGCTTGGCACGTCCGTGCCGAACCGCATCCCTAAGAGCACACAAATGACAATCCTCATACTTCCTGGCGCGAATGCGATCATACAATGAAGAACGGGCGACGGTATGGGCCAAAACACTGCTACCCTCAGAAACCTCCAATCTAACAAATCGATTGGCTAACGCCTGAATATCCAAAGCCAAAGGTCGCTCTCCAACTGATAGATAAGCCAAACTACCCATGCTGACTCACTTCCGGCTCAAGGCATCGGCCACCATATTGGCCTTTCCCGGATGATAGAGAATAGTAATGTCATAATCTTTCAGCAACTCTAACCACCTCCTCTGCCTCATATTCAACTCCTTTTGCTTAAACAAGTATTGCAAACTCTTGTGATCAGTGAATACCTCACACGGTACCCCATACAAATAGTGCCTCCAAATCTTCAAGGCATGAACAATAGCTGCAAGCTCCAAATCATGGACTGGATAGTTCTTCTCATGAATCTTCAACTGACGTGAAGCATAGGCTATAACCTTCCCATCCTGCATCAACACTGCACCAAGCCCAACTCTCGAAGCATCACAATACACGGTATAAGAACCTGAACCTGTGGGCAATACCAACACTGGTGCTGTGGTCAATGCTGTCTTGAGCTTCTGAAAGCTCGCTTCACACTCCTCCGACCATCTGAACTGAACACTCTTCTGCGTCAACTTGGTCATAGGGGCTGCTATAGATGAAAACCCCTCCACGAACCGGCGATAATAGCCTGCTAGGCCCAAGAAACTCCGAATCTCTGTGGCTGAAGTGGGCCTAGGCCAATCTCTAACTGCTGAAACTTTCTTCGGATCTACCTGAATGCCCTCTACCGACACCACGTGGCCCAAGAATACCACAGAACTCAACCAGAACTCACACTTAGAAAACTTGGCATACAACTGCTGATCTCTCAGAGTCTGCAGGACGACTCTAAGGTGCTGCTCATGCTCCTCTCGTCTGCGAGAGTATATCAAAATATCATTTATAAACAAGATCACAAAGGAGTCCAGATAAGGCCTGAATACCCGATTCATCAACTTCATAAAAGTAGCGGGGGCATTGGTTAACCCGAATGACATGACCAAGAACTCATAATGCCCATAACGAGTGCGAAAAGCTGTCTTCGGCACATCAGAAGCCCTAATCCTCAGCCGATGATAACCAGACCTCAAGTCTATTTTAGAGAACACCGTAGCACCCTGAAGCTGATCAAATAAGTCATCAATCCTCGGCAAAGGATACTTGTTCTTGATAGTAACCTTATTCAACTGCCGGTAGTCAATACACATCCTCATTGAGCCATCTTTCTTCTTCACAAACAATACTGGAGCACCCCAAGGTGAAACACTAGGCCTGATGAAGCCTTTATCCAACAAATCCTGTAACTGCTCCTTTAACTCCCTCAACTCCGGCGGAACCATACGATACGGGGGAATATAAATGGGCTGAGTGCCCTCAACTAGCTCAATACAAAAATCAATATCCCTGTCGGGTGGCATACCCGGTAGGTCAGCAGCGAATACCTCTGGAAATTCACAAACCACGGGCACCGACTCTATAGAAGGAACATCAGCACTAGAATCACGAACATAGGCCAAATAGGCCAAACAACCCTTCTCGACCATGCACCGAGCCTTCATATAAGAAATAATCCTACCAGAAGAATGACTAGGAGTCCCTCTCCACAATAAACGATGCACACCTGGCAAGGCCAAGGTCACTGTGTTGGCATGACAGTCCATAATGGCATGATAGGGAGATAGCCAATCCATCCCCAACATAACATCAAAGTCAACCATATCAAGAAGCAAAAGATCAACCTGAGTCTCCAGACCACCAATA
>ML270993.1:0-12505 GCA_005239495.1 Nicotiana undulata | reverse complement strand
ACTATACTCTCAGTATGAAAACTTCACTATGAAAGAAGGTGAGACAATCCAAGAGATGTACACTAGGTTCACAACCTTGATAAATGAACTTAAGTCTCTTGGTAGAGTAATTCTTGAAGAAGACAGGGTAGAAAAAATCCTGACAAGGGTCTTGCCAATTTCCTGGGAAACCAAAATCACTGCTATCCAGGAATCCAAAAATATGGCAACCCTCAGATTGGACGAGCTAATTGGAAACCTTACTGCCTATGAACTCAGAAGGCAGACAATGAAGATGGATGGTCCAAAGAAGGAGAGGAGTCTAGCACTGAGGATCACTGAGGGAGCAGATCTTGAGGAAGATGAGATGGAAATGATTACCAAAGAATTCAGAAACCTTCTCATGAGGAAGAAAGGCATCTCTAGAGGAGGAAATTACAACAAAGCAAAAGCTCCAGAAAGGCCAACCAACAAGGGATGCTACAAGTGTAGAAAAACTAACCACCTTATCAAAAACTGCCCTCAACGGGAATTGGAATGAAAAAAAGGAGAGATATGAAAGAAGGAACAGGAAGAAGGAACTGGTCCAACCCAAGAAAACCACAACAAAAGCTATGGTTGTTGCTTGGGGGAAAAGTTCAGATGAAGAATCAGAAGATGGTGAAACCGAAGATCAGGCGCTCATGGCAATTGGAGAATCGGATGAGGAATCACATGAAGAACCAGAGGTAAGTATCTCTCACCTTGAAAACAAAATAAAGTTTCTATCTAAAGAAAAACTCTCTGAGTTGCTACTTGATTTCATAGATGATTCTGAAGAAACAACCAAAGAGAAGGATCAAANNAAGTGAATCTGAAAAGAAAAACACTGTCTTGTTGAACCAGGTTCATCCACTTGAAACTAAGATTCTAGAACTAAAATCTGAAAACTTAAAACTGAAGCTAGGATCCAGTAAAAAGGTTGTTGATCATTCTCAAATCATGTTAGAAGAAAATATGGGAAAAGAAAAAATATTAGATGTATACCAAGGATGAACAAATAAGAACACTTAAAAAAGAACTTGGCAAAGTCAAACATGAATTAGACCGAACTTGTAAATGGAATAAATCCTTTGATGCCTTGACATGGCTTCAAGAAAATCATAGTAGCAACCGGAGAGGGCTTGGCTTTGGGAGTCAATTGCCCAAGTGGGATCCCAAAGCAAGTATCTCACTCTCCCTGAGAATAAAATCTGCACCCATTGTGGTAAGATTGGCCACTACAAAATTGAGTGTACTGCAAAGGAGGAGACCAGTCGGAGAAATGAGAGTTTTGTTAAAAAGAAAACCTGGCTGCCAAATTGGGCCAGAAAAAACTCGATTCATCCATTCTCTCATAGAAAAGGACCCAAACTATTTTGGGTTCTTAAAGCTAACCCCTGATTTCTTTTGTAGGCTCAAGTGAGAGGAAGCAGCCAAATTTGGTATTTGGATAGTGGCTGCTCAAAGCATATGACAGGGAACAAGGAACAGTTCCTTTCACTTGAAAGCCTCAAAGGAGGAAATGTCTCCTTTGGAAATGGAAAGAAAGGTGAAATTATTGGGGTTGGTAAGGAACAAGAAGACGAGGAGCTTGGACTGGTGAGAAGCAGTGAACACATTGAAGCAAATATGGAAGATGGAACAGGTGATGGACCAGGTCCAACTACCCCAAGCAACATGACATGGGGAACTCAACATCTGCACCCTGACCCTGATCCTGTTCCACAACAACAAGACACCATGGAACTATCTAGAAGTGAACAATTGGTGCTCAAACCACACAGATACCAGAGTTCTCACCCTCTTGAGAACATCATAACAGATTTGACATCTGGAATCAATACAAGATCCTCCTTGAAAAATCTGTGTGCGTTTGATGCCTTTCTATCCTTGATTGAACATTGGTGAAGCCCTATAGGATGTTGACTGGGTAAATGCCATGTAAGAGGATCTGAACCAATTTGAAAGAAGTCAATTATGGCACTTAATACCCAGACCACTAGACATATCAGTAATTAGCACAAAGTGGGTCTTCAGGAACAAGCTCGATGAAGATGGAATTATTACAAGAAACAAGGCTAGGCTGGTTGTTCAAGGATACAATCAAGAAGAGGGAATTGACTATGATGAGACCTTTGCCCCTGTGGCAAGACTAGAGGCAATCATACTTCTTATAGCATTTGCTGCACACATGGAATTCACTCTCCATCAGATGGATATTAAGAGTGCTTTTCTCAATGGCTATCTGAAGGAAGATGTATTTGTCAAACATCCTCCAGGTTTTGAAAGCAAGGAGTCATCTGACCACGTATACAAGCTTGACAAAGCTCTCTATGGTCTCATACAAGCACCTAGAGCATGGTATGAGTGGCTATCAAAATGCCTGCTAGAACATGGGTACAAACGAGGCAAAATTGGCAGCACCTTGTTCTTAAAGGAAAAGGGTAAAGTACTCTTGGTTGTGCAAATATATATGGATGATATCATATTTGGGGCGACTTCTGAAAAATTGAGTAAGGAATTTTCTATGCTTATGGGGAGTGAGTTTGAGATGAGTATGTTGGGTGAGCTAAACTTCTTCTTAGGCTTGCAAATCAAGCAAAACTCAAATGGAACAATGATCCATCAACAAAAGTATGTGAAAGAATTGCTCAAGAAATTTAAAATGGAAGACTCAAAGGAAATAGACACCCCCATAGCCACAACTACAAAATTGGATGTGGATGAACCTGGTTCATCAGTTGATCAGAAGCTATACAGAGGGATGATTGGGTCTCTATTATATCTCACTGCCAGTAGACCTGATATTGTGTTCAGTGTAGGACTGTGTGCTAGGTTTCAGGCAAATCCAAAGGAGTCCCACCTAACTGCAGTGAAGAGAATTTTGAGATATCTGAAAGGCACCACTGATTTGTGCCTTTGGTATCCTAAAGGTAGTAATTTCGACCTTGTAGGATATGCTGATGCTGATTATGCAGGTTTCCTGGTTGACAGGAAAAGTACTTCAGGCATGGCTCACTTTTTGGGCTCTTGCCTTGTGTCTTGGGCCACCAAGAAAAAAAAAATCGGTAGCTTTGTCTACTGCTGAGGCTGAATATGTGGCTGCAGCCTCATGCTGTGCTCAGTTGCTGTGGATCAAGCTACAACTCATGGACTTCGGTATAGATGTGGGATGCATTCCTATTTTCTGTGATAACACAAGTGCAATTAGTATGACCAAGAAACCGATTCATCATAAGAGAACTAAGCACATAGATCAGATGTTAGACACCACTTCCTTAGGGATAACTATGAAAAGGGAATGATCTCAATTGAATTTTGTGCTACTGATAAGCAAATTGCAGATATCTTTACTAAAGCACTGAGTATGGAGCATTTTGAGAGAAACCTACTTGAATTAGGGATGATTATGATCACCTAATTGAAAAAGAAAAACAAAAATGAAATTTTTTTTTGGCTAGAAACAGTAACATAGACAATCAACCAGACTAATCATTGCTCAGTATCATGACTTTACTGTCATACTCTCTTGCCATGTATTAATATGATTCCCTGGTTGCTAATGATGTTTTTCTATCTTTGTAAATTGAGGCAAATTAAAGACTTTAACACGATGAACCTAGTTCATCGCTGCTGGTTCATCTGACTAACAAGGTACGTTCTCATCTCCATACATTTATTGAAATAATAATAGTCACACATGAGTAGGACTCTATCCTTATTTGGTTCAATTCAAATTCTCAGTACTTATCCCAAAATGAACCAGTTTTAAGAAGTCCCATCACTACTCAATTAGCCTAGATTTAGGGGATTCTTAACTGTCTAATCAATGACACTCCTACGTCGATTAGACTCCCTCTTAATTAAATTCTCTGCCCGTTGTATTATTTCTAGCCACATCTTATAAAAAGGTCATCATTACCTCCCCTCTTCATAACATAACAAGTATAACCAAGTTCTTCATTCTTCTGAAATCAAAACTGATAAAATCTTTGTCTCTCCCTAAAACGATCATAACAATGTCTTCACCAACTCCTGCATCTTCTTCCTCTTCATCATCAATACGTGATTATGATGGAGGACGTGAAGACTCTGAGTCTAATTCCCCATCAGTATATAGTTCACAATCTCCAGTCAGATCTTCAACACCTAAAAACCCTCCAGTTCTTGAACCCACACCTAACCCTACTCCATCCCCCAGGGGCACGAAGAGTGAAAGTTCTTGCCAGGAAATCTGTTGCTTCTAGCTCTCGTGCAAAATTCTTGGAGGAAATTCTTAAAGCCAGCGAGGTTCCTGAGTCTGAATCTTCAAGTGAATCCTTCACATCCGCTAAAGAGAATGAAGCACCAGAATCATCCAGTTCTGAGCAAGGTAATCTTGAAGTTAATTCTAAAACTGCTATTACAGAAAATAGGTTTGTGTTGGTTGGGTCAGTTGTTGATGTTGAAGTGCCTGATAGGCGGAGAAAATTGGGGAAAATAAAGTTCTTGAGAAAGAGGGAGAAGGAAGTTTTGGAAGGGATTCTGGGGAGGACAGTACCACTTTGGCTATTTGTGGTCTTGTTCCTGAGATTGTTGAAGAAGGTGTCACTAATTTAGGGGGAAGTGTTGCTGAGGAAGCAGCAGCTGGTCTAGAGAGCTTACGAAAATCAGCAGATGAACCTGGTTCATCTATCGAGGAGACACTAGCTGAGATGTTGAGGAAGCTGGAGGAGTCTTATAACCCCAAAAAGAAGAGATCTCAAACGTTCAAGAGAGTCACTACCCCAGTTCCTCCAAAGAAAAGGAAAGCTTCTATGTATGTTGATGCTCCTGCCCCAAAAGTTCGTGCTACACGAAGTGCTTTTCGACAAGGTGAAGAAGAGTTAGAAAGGGCTTTGAGAGAGAGCAAGAAAAAGAAAGCTTCAAAGGGAAAGACAAAGGTAGGAGAGCCTTTTGAGGCTGTAATTATTGATGATGATACGATGGACCTAGTCCATCATGAGGAGCAGCCTGCTCCAGTTGTGGTTGAGACACCCAAGCCCAAGAAGGCTAAGGCTTCTTCAAAGAAGTCAGTTGTTGTGTCTACCACACCCTTAAGCACTGCTAAATGGTCCAGGTCCAAGCCAAGAAAGTGAAGGTTGTTGAAGAAGAAGAAAAAGAATGGTGTGGAGGAGAAGAAGAGATTTCTGATGAGAAATCTGACAAACTCACCATGTTTGGCAAGCGTACAATTCTGAAAAGGAAGCTGGTGAAAGATCTTGATGAACCTGGGATGTTGTATCTGCTGGATACGCTGGATGTGCAGGGGTGGAAGGACATGGTCCTTCACCTGGAAGGAAGGCTGGCAAGGAACGAACTGGTGGAGTTTATGGCCAATGCAAGTGTCAAGAATGGCAGGGTAACCTTCACAGTCAAAGGAATTCAGATCACTTTTGATGCAAAGGAACTGGGAGAGATTCTGAACATACCTGTTGAGGGCTACGATGATTACACTAGGCAAAGATGGCCTAGTCTTGATGGAATGGCCTCAGCTCTCAACATCACCAGATTATTTTGTGAGAATGAGGAGGAAGTTGAGCCCAGGACAGTGTTCAAAAGTGAAATGAGGCCCCATCACAAGTTATTCTTTGAATTCGTGATCAAGTTCCTACTGCCAAGACAAGAAAGAAGGCACATTGCCAACCATATGGACTTAACGCTTATGGAATGCTTGTATAGGGGTAAGCAGATTAACTGGATAGCTTTCATCATTCAGCTCTTGGACAGAGTTGTAAATGGAACCAAAGTACACGCTATTCCTTATGGCTTTATTCTGACGACTGTACTTGCCCACTTTGAGGTTCCGGTGAAGAAAGATAAGATGGTTAATGTTAAGGATTATTTTGGGAAGAACACTTTGCTGACTTGTGATTATATTGTCAATGTTCCGGAAGATGAACCTGGTTCATCTAGGAAGCAGCCAGTCAACAGCAAAGTCAGGTCATTGGTGCAGGAAGGAGAGATGAAGGATGATGAGATCCTTAGATTGAAATCTCGCCTTCATGAGGTGGAAGCTGAGCGGGATGCTCTCAGAGTTGAAATAGCAAAGGAGAAGGAGAAAAATGAAGGTGTTATTCAACAAATGCTTTCTCTCCTTCAAGCCAAGAACCCAACCTCATCTACACCTACCCAACCTTAGGATGTCCAGAGCTACCAAAACCCCTCTCAATGCCCAGTTCGGATTTGTTCTGTTTCTGTTTTTATGTTTTGCTCATGGTTATGACTTTTTTAGTTCTTTTTGTGTATGGTGTTTGATTACTGACTAATCGATGACTTGTGCTTTTGTAAGTTATTGACTTTATCTCAGTTTCTTACGTTGTTTACATTTATTGGTTTCTTTTGATGATTAAATCATGTTTGCACCTGCAGTTGCCTCAATGGCCATGAGTAATTGTTAACAAACTCTGGTAAGTTTATCATTTTGCAACTTTTCGATGATGCCAAAAGGGGGAAGAAATATGCTTTTCAAATTCAAATTTCAAACTATTGTGATATTTATAACCTAATGAACCTGGTCTCTCTATGATAAATGCTTAAAACCATACAAAGTGTTTGAAGTGTATAAAGGGTTAAGCACGGAGTTCATCATCATCAAAACGGGGGAACTTGTTGACCCAAGTCACTGCATGGTTTTGAAGATTGACAAATGTCTACTCAGTTGAACCAGGTCCATCAGGGCAAACATACTTGAACAGTCCCAGTGGCACAAGAACCGTCTATGTACAGGAGATAAATGTGATTGTGAATTATCCATAAACCAAGAAGATTGTCTCCTAATGCAAAAAGGTTGCAAATTGATGAGAGGTTAGAGTTCGAGTTCAGCAAGGACAGTAACAAAGGAAAGAAGTTGATATAAAAACAAACTCTTCCACCAAGGAAGAGTTGCATTAGAACTAAACAAGAACATCTCAACTACTGGCGATATAAAATGTTGAAGTATTCCTACTGAAGAATTGATCGCACAAAGGCAGAAGTGAAACAAGAATTGAAAGCAAAATTCCCAGAGATATTTTGCAAGCAGAATCCTTGTGCGACACAAAGGCTACTGACCAGCTAGAAGAACCAGTTCCATCTGTTTGTCTTTCGAGTCTAGTTGGTTATAGTAGGTATTTTAATATTGTATCTTTCAGCTTTCTTAGAAGCAATTGTAATAGGTACACACTGTTCAAGTTAGAGTTAACTTGAAGCTTGTCGCAATTAGCTAGAGGCTAGGTTGCTACAAAGGGATTAGAGTTAGTCCTAGGTTTACAAAAGAGTTTATTTTGTAAATGTTGTTTGGCTCAGAGTTGTAGTGAAGAGTTTGGGAAAATCCTACTGAGGAGTAGGTCGTGGTTTTTTCACCTTTTGAGCCAGGTGTTTTTCACGTAAAAATCTTTGTGTTTTTACTCTACTGCATTTATTATTATGCAACAATAGAAGTTAGAACACCAAGAAGAACCAGGTTCTTCTAGTAAGACAACACTCGAAAAATTGGACACCATAGAAATCCCCCCCCCCCCCTCTTGTGTGGTATTGAAGTATAAAACATCAACGTGATTATGGGAAGGCCCTGGATCCATGACATGAAAGCAGTGCCATCCACCTTACACCAGGTGATTAAATTTCCTTCAGAATGAGAATCAGACAGATTAGAGGTGATCAACAGACCTCCAGAAATGTAAATTTCGTGGCGCATTATAACAAAAAAGTAGAGACGGAAGAACCGGAGGATAGAGAAATCTTCCAGACAGATGTCACCATCCAAACAGGTACGGAAAAAGTTATTGACCAAACAGGTACGAAAGAAATGAACGTTCAAGCAGATACGGAAGGAGATACTCACGAGAAGGTGAATCAAGTCACCACGAAAGATGCATTGGACCACACAGATGTAGATTCCAAACCGGACGTCATTCATGAACCGGAGGAAGACGAGCACATCAAAACAACTACGGAAGAGCTCGAAGTTGTTCCATTGTTTGAACTAAAACCTGAACAGAAGGTGTATATAGGCACGAGATTGAGCCCCGGTCGAAGAGGTAAGTTAATTGATTATTTAAAGGCTAATGTAGATTTCTTTGCGTGGTCCCACTCAGTTATGACAGGTATCCCACCAGAAGTGATGACTCATAAACTAAATGAAGATCCATCATTCGTACCTGTTAAGCAGAAGAAAAGAAAGCAAGGACCATTCAAGAACCAAGTGATTGACAAAGAGGTACAGAAACTCTTGAAAATTAGTTCGATACGAGAGGTAACGTACCCTAACTGGTTAGCTAACACTGTGGTAGTACCTAAAAAGAATGGCAAATGGAGAGTATGTGTAGATTATACTGATTTAAATAAATCATGCCCCAAAGATTCATTCCCATTACCACATATAGATCAAATGATTGATGCCACCGCAAGTCATGAATTGCTAAGCTTTCTAGATGCATATTCTAGTTATAATCAGATTAAAATGGATTCCTCATATGAAGAAAAAACCTTCTTTATTACGAACATAGGGACTTATTGTTATAAAGTCATGCCATTTGGCTTAAAAAACGCTAGAGCCACATATCAAAGGTTAGTGACCAAGATGTTCCAGGAACATCTGGGAAAAACGATGGAAGTTTACATCGACGACATGTTGGTAAAATAAACACGAGCGGAAAACCATTTCTAACACCTCTCTATTACATTTGACATTTTACGCAGGTATAATATGAAGCTGAATCCAGAAAAATGCGCTTTTGGCGTAAAATCAAGTAAATTCTTGGGTTTCCTTGTGTCAAACAGGGGAATAGAGGTAAATCCCGCTCAAATTAAAGCTATAGAAGAAATACCTGATGTACTTATAAATAAAAAAGAAGTTCAAAGACTAACGGGAAGAATCACAGCTTTGGGAAGATTTATTTCCAGGTCTTCCGAGAAAAGTTTTAAATTCTTTTCAGTCCTCAAAAAACAGAATTAGTTCGAATGGACTGAAGAATGTCAACAGGCTCTAAAGAATCTGAAAACTTATCTATCAAAACCCCGCTGCTATCAAAGCCAAAGGAGGGGGAGAAGTTGTACGTCTACTTGGCTGTCTCAGAAATTGTTGTAAGTGCAGTATTAGTAAGAGAAGATAAAGGTAAACAATCTCCTATTTATTATGTAAGTAAAACTTTACTAGATGCTGAAACCAGATATCCACATCTAGAAAAGTTAGCCTTAGCTTTAATAATGGCATCTAGAAAATTACGACCATATTTTCAATGTCATCCAATCACTGTTGTGACTTCATATCCTTTAAGAAATATTTTGCATAAGCAAGAACTGTCAGGAAGATTAGCCAAGTGGGCCATAGAATTAAGTGAGCATGAAATAATATATCAGCCTAGGACTGCAATTAAGTCTCAAATCTTAGCTGATTTTGTCGCTGACTTTAGTAATAGCATTGTCCCTAAAGTGGAAAAAGAGTTACAACTCTTTAACAGTGCTAATCCGGGTCTATGGACCCTATTCACTGATGGTTCTTCCAATATAAAAGGTGACGGCTTAGGCATAGTTTTAATATCACCCACAGGTGAAAAGACACGACATGCTATCAAATGCTATCCTATAACTAACAATGAAGCAGAGTACGAAGTTGTCATCGCAGGACTAGAACTCGCACGAGAACTCTCAATCAAGAAAATTGTAATCAACAATGACTCCCAACTGGTAGTAAATCAGATGCAGGGGACTTACATCGCTCGAGAGACTCGGATGCAACAGTACCTGGAAAAGGCACGAGAGCTCGTGAGACAATTCAAAACATGGAAGGTAATACAAATACCTAGAGAATAAAATGCGGAGGAAGATGTATTATCTAACCTCGCAGCAGTCACGGAAGTAACAAACAAAGACAATGCAATTGTCGTTCATCTATTCCATTGAACGATCAACCAAAACAGAAATGAGGTAACTTTCAACAATTTAACCTGGGATTGGAGAAACGAAATTCTAAGTTTTTTGCAGAATGATACCGTACTTGAAGACAAGAAAACAGCTCAAGCCCTCCGCCGTAAAGCTGCACGGTACTGCCTCATTCGCAATACATTATATCGCAAGATGTTCGAAGTGCCCCTAGCTAAATGCCTCGGACCTAATCAAACGGAGTTCGTGATGAAAGAAGTCCACGAAGGACACTGTGGAAATCACTCAGGGGCGAGATCCTTGGTAAAAACCCTAATCAGAGCTGGGTATTATTGGCCTAAGATAGAAGAAGAGGCCGAGAACTTAGTATCCAAATGCGACAGATGCCAAAGGTTCGCCAATAACATGCATCAACCAGCGGAATTATTGCATCATATTATATCTCCATGGCCCTTCATGAAATGGGGTATGGACATAGTGGTACCTCTTCCCCCAGCTAAAGGACAGGTACGGTTTCTACTCGTGCTAACCGACTATTTTACAAAATGGGTAGAGGCATAAGCATTCAAACAGGTGAGAGAAAAGGAAGTTAAAAGCTTTTTATGGCGAAACATAATATGCCGCTTTGGAATACCAAAGGAGATCGTGTGTGATAATGGCCCACAATTCATAGGCTCGCAAATCACAGAGTTCTTCGAAAGCTGGCAAATCAAACGGATCACTTCAACGCCATACCACCCCGCGGCTAACGGTCAAGCGGAGTCAACGAATAAAATCATCATCAACAACTTAAAGAAGTGGCTTGAGAAAGCCAAAGGAAATTGGCCTGATGAGTTACCAGCGGTACTATGGGCATATAGAACAACTTCAAAAATAGCCACGGGAGAAACTCCGTTCGCATTTGTCTATGGCTCAGAAGCCTTAATACCTGTGAAAATTGGCGAACCAAGCATAAGGTTTATAACAGCCACGGAGGAAGCAAACGACAACGAATTGAGGACTAATCTAGATCTACTCGAACCACGAAGGGAAGCAGCACTAATATGGATGGAAGCTCAAAAACAAATCATAGAGCGTTATTACAACCGTAAAGCTCATCTCAGATACTTCAAGATTGGGGACTTCGTGTGATGACCCAAAAGGTCATCCTATGGAATTTAAGCCTTATCTGTGTCCCGAGGCCCCAGGAGCCTCCGTTAGTCTCACCTCGTTATGCGTGCGCATCCCGGGCGTGTAGGCGGGAAGCTATTATGTGAAAAACATTGATGAAAAATGAGTTTTGATAATTAATAAATGAATATAGTTGACTTTGGTCAACATTTTTGGTAAACGAACCTGGACCCGTGATTCGACGGTCCCGGAGGGTTCGTAGGAAAATATGAGACTTGGGCGTATGCTCGGAATCGAATTCCGAGGTCTCAAGCCCGAGAAATGAATTTTTAAAAAAGAATTATTTTCTGAAAATAATAAAGGAATATGAAAGTGAATAATTATGTGAAAACCGTGTTACCGGGCCCGTATTAGGGTTCCGAAGCCCGAAACAGGTTTATTATATATTACTTGTCTTATTTGTAAAATTTGGTGAAAAAAGGGCGTGAATTGAGTGGTTTCGGATCAAAATGAGGTTTTGAAGTTTTAAAGAAATTGAAATGTGGCTTGGAAAGTGATGTGATGTTCCCGAGGTCCGAATGAGATTCCGAGACCGGGAATAGTTCCGTGGTGTCATTTATAATTTATCTGCGAAGTTCGATACCATTCCGAGCAGTTTAGGCCGGTTCGGCGTATTTGAAACGAATTCTTGAATTTTAATTTCCTAAGTGTTGATTAAATAAGTTTGGGGTTTGATTCGAGTTCCGCTGTTGTTTTTCGTGTTCCGAAAGTTCGAGCGAGTCCGCTTAGGGATTTAGGACTTGTTGGTATATTTGGACGGGGGCTCGGGTGGGCCCAGGTGCCTCCCGGACCCCGCGCGAGGCCAAAAACCAGCAAAAGCCACTGCTGGTGCACAGCAACTGGTGTGACCGCAGGTGCGGTTGCCCACCCGCAGGTGCGGGACCGCCCCTGCGGTCCCAGCCTCACAGGAGCGACCCCAATCCTTTTGCCCAGAGTCCGCAGGCGCGGGACTCACCCCGCAGGCGCGAGACCGCACGCGCGGTCCAATCCCTCGCAGGTGCGGGATTTCCCGCAGGGGCGACCAAATCCCCGCAGGAGCGGCCTACGCAAGAGCGGAGCTTTGTCCGCAGGAGCGGCCCCTCCTGGGCTGGCCCAAGATCGCAGGTGCGACCACTTTTACGCACCTACGGGACCGCAGGTGCGATTAATTTTCCGCAGGTGCGAAAATCGCCCAGTTAATTTTAATTCCTAAGTCCAAAACAGAACACTTGCGGGTATTATTAAAAGTTCAGCCCTTCCTCCATCCCCAAACCTCCATTAGTGAGCCTTGAGTCCATTTTACTCCCTTGCTACTCGGGTAAGCTTCGTAACCTTGTTTTCATCCAAGTAACATCATTAATCACTAGAAAAAACCTAGGCCTAAACTCATGAAAGCAATTAGGAAAGTGGCGTTTTGGGTAGTATTAGGTTTTTGGGATTTTTGGGTGATTCAACCCCAATTTAGGGTCGAATC
>ML270992.1:95512-109474 GCA_005239495.1 Nicotiana undulata | reverse complement strand
CAATGAAGAACAAGGATTTCCCTCTTCAAAATCGCCTCAAAAGCTTCTTCCCGTTCAAAAATTAGAAGAAAACTCAGATTGCTCGTTATACATATTTTGTTCACGCGTTTTACTGCTCCCAATGGATTCCTTGTGAAATTGTAATGAATTTAGGCTTTTGAATCACTCAATTTGACCTTATAATGAAGGAGATATGTAGGTTTTAAGATTTACAAATAGTGCAGGTTTTTAATACGCCGTCAAAGACAATTTCGTCATTAACCTGAAACATCTGGGCAATCTTGGTAAAATGGCCATAGAATCTCCATACGATGCCCAAATTCGATGATTCTTTTTGTTACGGGTCTGTAATTACGATACGGATCTAATACTCATTCAAAGCAGTAACCGGAGCTCATTTGTTCAATATGATATCATTTATGCTTGAAGAAACGACGTCGAAGCATAAGAAAACGAGCACAACGCAACCCAAACCTATCCAAAACTCACCCGAGCTCCTTAGGAACCCAACCAACTATACCAACACATCCCATATGATCATTCAAACTTAGTTTCATTCTCAAAACACCAAACTAACATCAAAACACCAAATTTACATCGGATTCAAGCCTAAGAACTTTGAAATTCCTAAAATCCACCAAAGATGCCGAAACTATCCAAAACAACTCCGATTGACCTGAAATTTTGCAGACATATCCAAAATTATATTACGAACCTGTTTCAACTGTCAGAATTCTNTTTCAAGCCTATCAACTCTAACACATCAATAATAGAATAACCATCCATGACAAGGAAATAAAGCAATAATAATGCAGGTTCTACGTAACGACAGACCGGGTCGTTACATGTACAATGTCACTTTTGAGGCCACATTGCTTGGAAGCTTAATCTCCAATTGCCCATTGCTCGAGCAATTGGTGCTTGAAATATATGATAGTTTCAGTGATGTCATTGAGATTAATGCATCCAAGCTGAAGTCCCTTGAATATAGAGGTATAGTAAGCTATATCCAATTGCAAATTATTCCTCTCCTGGCACAAGTATCGCTTGCTCTTATGGGAGACTATGTGCTGGGATCAAGATATCACATTGCTAGTTTGTTTGGATCTTTTTATGCTGTGAAAAAGCTACATTTGGACAACCGTAGTGTCAAGGTAAATGTGCTTCATAACTTAACCATAATGCATTTTCAAATATGGAACATATTTTGTGCTATGAGCCAAACTTTAATTTGGGATGTTTTTTTCTAGATAATGGCTGCAAGTGCATGTCAAGTACCAACCAGTCTTCCTTTTCATGTTGACTGTGTTAAACAACTTTACCTCAACGATATATATCAGAATGAATTATACTTCGTCGCTTGTGTGCTGTGCTTGATGAGAAGCTTCCCACATCTGGAATATCTGGAAATCAAGGTTGTTACATAATCATCATAGGTCTTTTATTTTGTGTCCTTACTGAATTATATTTCGTCGCTTGTGTTCTTACTTAAACATCTCCTTTTTTTTTTTATTTATTCTTAGGTGAATAATAGTGGGGTACCTTTGGCTCTTGATAACATTGACTTGGAAGAAAGTTTTGGAGATACAACATTCAACAACCTAAGAGTCATTGTGATTAGGAGTATTAGAAGGATAAATCCTCACATGCAACTGCTCAAGCTTCTTTTGGCCAAGTCTCCTGCTCTTCATAGAATTAAAATTGAGACATTAACCTATGAAGACAGTGAAAGTATCAAAGCACTAATTGAGAGGCCAGAATTGCAGTGTGCATCACCTGATGCAGATATTATTTTAAAAGTTCAAATTAGGTAGTTGTGTTAAACACTATTCTTTCTGTTAATTTACTGTTAATATTATGTAAATGTCATTTTTGTGTTACTGTTAATATTATGTAAATGACAATTTTGTGTTACTGTGAATTTACTGTTAATATTATGTAAATGTCATTTTTGTGTTACTGATAATTTACTGTTAATATTATATAAATGTCATTTTTGTGTTACTGGTAATTTACTGTTAATATTATGTAAACGCCATTTTTGTGTTACTGGTAATTTACTGTTAATATTATGTTGATGCCATTTTTGTGTTATTGGTAATTTACTGTTAATATTATGTTGATGCCATTTTTGTTAAGCACTAACTGTTAGTTTTGTTGTTGCCATTTTGTGTTGCAAATTTTATTTTTCGTTATTTATTTTATGGCAGTTGTAGTGGAGTTTAGCCATAAACTGACAAAATAACTGCCCCAAAAATAATAAAAAATAAAATTAAAAAAAAACTGACAAAATAACTGCCACAATTTGTTCAACAGTGTATGTATCCGTTAGTTAGTTTTTTTTCTCTAAGGGTTGTGATTGTTAATAAATGCTATGAAGGAAAAACTGCCACAATATGTCCATTTTCGTTCCCCTACTCTTCTTAAGTAAATTCCTTTTGCATACTAACTGTCACAGTATTAAAACTAACTTAATTCCTTTTGCATATTAATTAGAAGTATAGATTGGACAAATAATTATTTTCAATGCAACTAAGCACACAATTTTTCAGTTAGTATAAATAAAGTATAAAAACTTTATGATAATCATCGTGTAAGGAATAAATTAGTTTTCTATTTTATTGGATAAAAATATTAAAATTTAATTTTAATTTATCAAGATTCTAATTTTGATTTAATTTTACTTTTTTGTCATCAATCAATATTATATATATGGTCAAATGTGGACTACATATGCAAAACATAGATATTAAGTAGGTTCCAAAATTTCCTTTTATTAAACTTTATGGTCACATTCACACATACAAAAAACTTTTAGTACCCTCTCACACACTCAAAATTTAACAGATTGGTTGTGTATATATAAGTTTATATACACATTCACACACACACACAACGTTTTAATACCCTCACTCTTACACAAACCTTAGATACAAGCCATGGAGCCCTCTCCCAGCGCTGCCAAACGATCCCCATCCCTAAACCCTTGCAGTGATAACGACGAAGGGAAAAATCCAACCTTTGAAGTGCTTATGAAAGATTCATACCTCAAGCAAGATTATATGGTAAGTGAGATTTTTTTATAAAATTTTGTTTACAAATACAATCTGCTTTTCAATCCAAAAATACAAACGTTGCTTTTGTTTTTCGAAAATAGCTTTGGAAAAGAAGCAGAAACTGATTTGGTTGTATTAAAATCTCAAACAAATTTTTCTTTTCTTTTTGTTTGCAGTATATTCCAAAACAAATATGCAATTACATTCCTGAATCACTGGACGACGCTGTTCTTCAATATGATGGCAGAGAGGTTTTTATGGGAATTAACATTGGTAAACGACGATGGCTGAAAGAGGGCTGAAATTTTTTTGTGTTGCTTAATGATATTAGGCGGGGTTGTATTGTTAAATTTGAGTTAGTTAAAATTGAAGAACTGTATGTTGTCTTCAAAGTGCAAGTGAAAGGGCAAGGAACTCTAGAAGATCCGGTTGAATTTAACTAGTTTGTAGGTTATGTTTCCATGTTTGTGTTGTTTTTTATTTAATTTTCTTCCAGTAATGTGTACGTTTTCTGTAAGTTTTGTTTGAAATTAACTAATGTGTACATTTTGTTTATATATATTAATTTTCCGTTTGTTATAAAAAAAAATTTGTATCGTTTCAGTATAGTATCATGAATGGAATATAATATTCATGCAAATACAAACCCTAACTATATGGTAGGAATGTTAATAGTGTTTCATTCAAAAAGTTGGTATGTGAATAGTGTTAGTATTAAATTGTATTTAATATTTACATTGAATTTCGAAACAATAAATATAATTCAACCCCCACCATTAATTCAACTCCCACCATTAATTCGATAATTCAAACAAAACTATATATTTGTGGCAAAAAATAGGTATTTTTCCACTGACAGGAGGGTGTTTGAAATTTTTTGGACTGGCTTGGCCCCTATATATATGGTCACAAACTCAAACTATAAAGACTTAAAACACAGTCACATACTCAAACACTAAAAGACCTAAAACACACTCACATTCTCAACTCATATACTATTTTGTTTTGAAATTTTAATCTGCATCCTTGTTTTCTTTATCATTTAAAAAATTCGAAATGGTAGAGTAAACGATGCATTGAGAAGTTAAATGGGTTCGTATGTTATTAATTGGTAAAAGTAAATGCTATATTGGGTGGATAAATGGGTTGGTTTGGCGATTTTTTTTTCTTTTGGTAAAATCTACCCTGGCATTGGCAGTGTAGTTGTATATCATATAAGAAGAGAGGGGGTATTTCATGTTGAATTGGCAGTGTAGTTAGAAAAAAATAAAATGAAACTAACACAAATATGTTGAATGTTGAAGGTATGATTGTATAACACAAATATAATTCACATTTATGAACAAAACAAATACCATAAGTTTTAAAAAACAAAGTCAAAAAAATCAAAAAAAATCTATCTCAAATCAAATTAAACAAGCTTCAAACTAAAATCATCTCAAACTAAACGGTCAAGTCTTCTACGTCCCAGTAGTATGCTTCATCGTTTAGATCAGGCAAGCTACTCTATGGTTGTACTGTATCATCCTATTGTAATTAGAGTAAATAAGACTATTAAGCAATTTATTTACCTAAAATAAAATAAAATATTAAATCAAATTCGTTAAACTTTACCTCAATTCCTTCCGTTAGCGGATGACTTCTACCACGGCCTCTACCACGGCCTCTAGCAGGACCTCTACCACCAATTCTACCACCACCTCTACCAACACCTCTACCACCAGTTCTACCACCACCTCTACCACCCCTATTGCCTCTAACTCCACTTCCACCACCCGTTTGTGAACTTCTAAAGTATGAATAAATTTTTCCTTTATATCTATTCAACCTTGGACGTCCACGACTAAGTACATATCTAGGATCTCTTATATCTATTCCTTCACCCTCACCCTCACCCTCACCCTCACCCTCACCCTCACCTTCACCTTAACCCTCACCCTCACCCTCACCGTCATGTGTACCTTCCAAATCCCAATTTGGAACTATCATATCATCATCCCAATTCATAAGGTCATGTTCCAATTTGTTCAAATTATACTTAATATATCGCCTCATCACTTCAGTGTCCAATGCAATATCGCAAACCCGTTCAAAATGCTTTAATAGTTCCCTGTACATCATGTATTCAGAAGTCATACGTGGGTAACCTCCTAGAAAGAAACGTTTCAAGTGCGGACGAACAACATCTTTCCTCCACCTTTTCAATATATACCTCTCGTCAACGTTTTTAATCCTCTTGTGAGACAACACCTTTAGTATATGACAGCATAGAATACCCCTTGTTTCAAACCACTTGCAACTGCAACTTAGATATTCGCCAATAGAAGTATATTCAACTGTGAAAACAAATGTATCTCTAGTGTAAAAACTCCTTAGCGAAGAATCTGATATAATGTATTTTTCCACTCCAGGAGTTACTTGATGATCTTTAGGGGTGCTCATTTCACAATGGAACAATTTCCTTAATTGTAATTGAAAAAATTCAAACACTTCACGAGTATAACATTTTTGAAGTTTTCGCTCCCATGCGAATTCAGACAAACATTTTGGTTCAAAGCACCTTGACCTATATTCAGCTTCCAATTCTTTCTCGAACTTTGATCTTATGGCTAACTCATATTGCTGAACAAATAGCTTCAAAGTGCTTTGGCGGGTGATAAATCCATCAAAGAAAGCATGACTGCCTTCACTTCTCTGTGTGGACAACATCCTGGCCCAAAAGTGATCATTAAGGTATACAGGAACCCATTTTTTCTTCTCCAAATACAGCTTATAAAACCACTCCCTTTCCTCTAAATTATATTTTTCAATATATTCAGCCCATCTTGCCTCAAACTCAGCAACGTTAATGTTATCAAGGACTAAGGTCTTAAATTCTGCCTTTGCAATCTTAACATCAACAACTCTACCTAACTTCTTAGGCAACTTAGCGAATATGTGCCAAATACAAAATCTATGTACCGTATTTTGCATCAATTCGTTTATGGCAGCCTTAATACTATCACATTGGTCAGTCATGATAGCTAATGGACGAACATTGTTTAGAGCTCCAAGCCATGTATAGATCACCATTTTGTAACTTATTATATCTTCACTAGACATAAGAGCACATCCCAAAAGTATGGACTACCTATGCTGATTTATACCAACAAATGAAGCAAATGGCATATTGTATCGATTCACTAGGTATGTTGTATCGAGGCATATTACATCATGGAACTCCTCATATGCAACCTTGGAGTGAATGAACCCATACGACATTACGAAGTCAACCAAAACCATCCACATCTACGGAGTAGTAAAATTTCCTATCTTTTTGTTGCATGTCACTGAAGAACTTGAGCAATAATTGTGCGTCCCCTTCCTGCAAATGAAGCTTTCTACTCTTCAAAATATAATTTCGACAATCCTTTGGTGTACAACCCAGATTTTCGGGGCCACCTGCAAGTACTTCAGCGACCCTTATATTTTTTGAGGGTCTTAAGCCAGCAATATCTTTGGCTAAAAGAGTTCTCTTAAGAGACCTACTAAGCGATCTGTGTCCAGTCATCAATCGCGATAGTGCTTGTTCCAATTGATGATTATGTTGTTTCACAACCTTTGTAACACGCCATGAATCATTCTGCTCCAAAACTCCATTTATTTTAGCGAGGCAGTTCACCCTCTTTGTAACATGCTTATTCCTAGGTTTTCTGACCTATCACAGCCATATTGAACGTACCTAACAACAACACCACCTTTTTTGTTACATGTTCTTTTAAAAATGCAAAACCCTGATAATCTTGCATGTTCTTTATAAAAATCAAACATAACATCCTTACTAGTGAACCTCATCCCAGTAATTGGACCAGTTATGAGATCTTCTTCATTGAACTCGTTAGGCATTTCCCTTTCCTCCCCAACTTCTGCCTCTTCCTCTAAATAATGGCCGTCATCATCATCATAATCATAACCATCGTCATCAGCAGCAACATCGTCAACATGATTTTCTTCATCGTTGAAGTTGTCGTCTGAATCAATGTCGATCGGATCATCTTCATTCATCAGACTGTCGTCCGAATTCAACCCCAATGATATGTGTAATGCATTCCTTAGTTGATCCGACCTACTTTCTAGGATGTTATTCGGGTTTAATGGCTCCAAACTAGTTTCTATGTTAGCATTCATGTTTAGGTTAAGAATAAGGGTGGTGAAATACAACACAGTTCAACTGATTTGGTGGAAGCAAAGAAACAATAGAATCCCAATTCTTTGAGTGTCAGTTTTCGAAGTAATGTTTGATAATTTTTCGAAGGAATGTTTGATAATTTTGCTGGAATGGCTAGGGATTGGTGAATTATGTGTTTAATAGTGTATGGTATGAAAAGTTATAGTATGTATACATACTAGACCTTTGAACTCCCCATACGTATAAATTGTATTTAGAAAAAAATACGTAATATTATAAATTGAATTTTTTTTAAAAAATACGTACTAATTATACCGTATAAAAGGAAAAAATACGGATGCCCATGCATGAGATAATGATGATTTATTGGCTCAATGTCTTGGTATAATCAATATTTATTAACTAAATTTAGAGGAAAAAATAGCCATTAAGTCAATTGTGAAGAGAAGGACGTCAATGATATTTTACAAGTGTGAATAAAGTTGGGCCACGCTGAGTTTGACCGAACAACATCGCTCTTTATTTTATGTTGAAGTAGTCATGGTGTCATTTTCTTTTGATGTTTATATATCTTCGAGTGTCATGTCACCTTTCGATCTTTGTGTTAAAGTAGCCTTAATGTCGTTTCATTACGTGTTTGCACACTCAATAATTATGTCATGTCTTTCGTTGGAAATCACTCTTCATAATATACATTTAAGTGCTCAAACATATGACTGATATATCAATTCTCGAAACCTATTAAAGTTGGTGTTCGACGGCCATTAGTTTTGAAGTAATTGTTTAATCTTTAAGAATAAAATTAATCAAAATTTTATTTCAATTTAAAAATTGAAATAGTCGTAACTTTAGTTTCAAAATTTATAATACCTGTTCGAATAATTTATATATATATATATATAACTATTTGTTTGACTAAAAATATAAATGTTTTGTTTAAATAATTTAATTTATATAAAAGAGGGTTAATCTTAGCTAACAATAATATCCCTAAGATGGAGTTCTTGAAAAAGTAACAAACACTATATAGATATAGTCGGACAGTAGCAGTAACATGCAATAAATATCCCAAGAAATCAAAGGCAATAGTGCAACATTCAATAACAGTGAATAGCAATAAATAATATTTAAGTAAATAGAATAAATGAGTCACCCAAGAAAGGATGAAATAAGTGAATGTTTTTTCTGACAATGATGAATGATGGACAATCTCTTGAATATTTTAGTTATTCTCGGATCTAGCGAAAAAGTATAGACAAGAATCTCAGTGAAAATGTGATGTTTCTATCTTAGCAATGTGATTCGATTCTCTTTTTTGAGTTCAAGTGTTTTTTTACAAATGAATATCATATGCCGCCTATCATAGTGTTTTTTTCCTATTAATAGGGAACATACTCCTGAAAAACTCTAATAGTACAAGTGCAGAGAATATCCACTAAAATATTCTCTGTAATATCCTATCTTGAAACTAGCCGTTATAACTCCGTCAAAAGTACTCGACCTCGGTCTCGACCCTTGTTGACTCCTCGACTTCGTCCCTTGTTGACTCTTCGACCACATACTTTGTTCTTCTTGGCCATTTCGACAAACGACAACTTGGGAACTCTTCTCCAAATACTATCTTGGCTTAAATATTCTAAAGATAGATTTTGACCATGCACTATTTGAAAGAAGTAGTTTGTTAAAAACTAAGGGGAATGTGGGTCTTTCCCACATAGTGTCACGCCCCGGAATCCCACCCTTCAAGTCGTGACTGCGTCTAACGTTGAACCCGCTAGACAAGCCAACATGTACAGTTAATCTAACAATGAGATACCATCTTAACATAAATAACATAACACCTTACAGTTTTTAACAGCGGAAATGGAATAATAATTTCAAAATACTAAGTGAAATAGTAAATACAGAACATCGCATAAGCCCCAAAAACCGGGATGTCACAACTTCACGAACTGTCTATTGAACGTTAAATACAAAGTTTGAAAGAAAATACATAATTGTCTCTGGAACTAGAGAATAAGATAAGACAATATGAGTTCTAAGGATAGGAGAGACGCCAAGGCCCACGAACGCCAGCAGGTATACCTTGAAGCCTCAGTGGTGGACTGAAGGAGACTTCCTCAACGCTGTCCACAGGGTCCGGGTGCGGGATCTGCACAACATTAAGAAGTGCAGTGTAGTATCAGTACAACCGACCCCATGTACTGAGTAAGTACCGAGCCTAACCTCGGCTGAAGTAGTGACGAGGCTAGACTTGACAACGATAATCTACATGTACAGTTCTACAAGATATAACACAGACAAATGCAGAAATAACCAGATAAGCATGGGATACGGGAACAGTTAATGGGGGTAACAAGTGGGAGATAAGAACGATTAATTAACACATAGGAGAAAGCAAGAGAGCAAATTAACAAGAATGCTAACGTAACAAGTATAAATGCGAGCAATGTATGTAATGGCACGGCATCACCCTTCGTGCTTTTACTCTCTTCCTCACAATGCAATGTATGATATAAGATAATATAAATCATGGCACGGCACCACCCTTCGTGCTTTTAGTTTCTTCCTCACAATGCGATGTATGATATAAGATAATATAAATCATGGCACGACATCACCCTTCGTGCTTTTACTCTCTTCCTCACAATGCGATGTATGATATAAGATAATATAAATCATGGCACGACATCACCCTTCGTGCTTTTACTCTCTTCCTCACAATGCGATGTATGATATAAGATAATATAAATCATGGCACGGCATCACCCTTTGTGCTTTTACTCTCTTCCTCACAATGCGATGTATGATATAAGACAATATAAATCATGGCCCGGCATCACCCTTCGTGCTTTTACTCTCTTCCTCACAATGCGATGTATGATATAAGATAATATAAATCATGGCACGGCATCACCCTTCGTGCTTTTACTCTCTTCCTCACTATGCATTTTATGATGTAATCAATGTAAATCATGGCACGACATCACCCTTCGTGATTTACACTCTTCCTCACCAAAACAATGACAAATATCAATGGCAAGGAATGTAGCATAGTGGAAATACACATCATAATCACCCAACAAGGGAAATATCTCAGTCAATATCATAACAGTTGCCCGGCAAGGGTCTCAGCTATAACCAATCTTTTCACGTATATCCTTTATAGTTGGGTCATCAATAGAACCATCACATCGCAAGTTCATCAACAAGGGTTTTCAACAACAATCAACTTCCAAGTAGAAATAATTTCATAATACACTGAATATGGAAGTAATAATAAGAATTTCATCAAAAATGGACTCACGAGCATGCTTGACACACAATGCATAGGTACTCGTCACCTCACCTATGCATTGAACATGATAAACACTTAGCACATAGCATACAATACCTATTCCCTCACCAAAGCTAGGCAAGACACTTACCTCGGGTCCAAGAATAGCAATTCAAGCTTCTAACACCGCATTTCCTTTTGAATTCAACTCCGAAACGACAATATCTAGACATAATTAACTTATTAACATCAATAATGACTCATTAATACAATCCCATAGCCTAAATATACAATTCCTAGCATTCTTCCAAAAATACCAAAATTCGACCCCGGGTCCGCTTGGTCCAAACACGAGGCTCGGACCAAAACCCTATTACCCATACCCCCACGAGTTCAAATATATGATTTGTTTTGAAATCCGACCCCAAAATGAGGCTGAGTTACCCAAAATCCCATAAGCCCTAATACCCAAAACCCCTAATTTCCACTTTGTGTCCATGATTTTAGACCTAGATTCTAGTGTTTGATGAAGGAAAATGGCAGAATTAGGAGCTAGGATCACTTACCCAAGTGGTCATGGAGGGAAACTAGCTTGGAGGTCGTCAATGGGGCTTTGGAGAAGGAGGAGTTGATGAAGAAGTCGAAATCCCGAAATAACAATCTGTTTTTGACTTAAGGAAATAACTAGGCAAAAATACACTCTGCGATCGCAGAAGGGGAGTTGCGATCGCAGAAGAGAACTTGGCTGACCCTATGCGATCGCAGGAGGGCTTATGCGATCGCGTAACACTGAGACCTCACCCTATGCGATCGCGGGTCCCTATACGCGACCGCACTGAATCAACTACCCCCAACCCCCCAGCCTACCTAATGCACTATGCGATCGCGGAGGCTGCTATGCAATCGCATAGTGTAACAGATTACTCCCCAGGCACGAAGCTATGCGACCGCGGACCAATCAATGCGATCGCATAGAGTAAAGGAACAGACACCAGAAAAATGCAAATACACCAGATTTTTCCCATTTTTTTACACCCCGTTAGCTACCTGAAACTCACTCGAGCCCTCGGGTCTCAAAACCAAAAACACACACAACTCCCAAATCATCCTACAGACTTATTCAAGTTTTTAAATCACCAAAATATCATCAAAATCAAGGAATTAAACCTCAAAACTCATAAAATTTCCTTAAAATTTCATAAGGCTTAATTATTCCAATTTTGATCCGAATCACGTCATTTCAAATCCGTTTTACACCAAATTTCACAGATAAGTCACATAACATATATTAAACTTGTTCCGGGCTCCGGAACCATAATACGGGCCCGGTAACACGGTTTCCACATCAATTATCATTTTCAGAAACCTTTATTATTTTCAGAAAATAGTTTTCTTTAAAAATTCATTTCTCGGGCTTGGGACCTCGGAATTTGATTCCGGGCATACGCCCGAGTCCCATATTTTCCTACGGACCCTCCGGGACCGTCAAATCACATGTCCGGGTCCGTTTACCAAAAATGCTTAAAAGTCAACTCTATTCCATTAATTATTATAAAATTCCATTTTCATCAGGTTTTCACATAAAAGCTTCCCGGCAACACGCCCGGGCTGTGCACGCATATCGAGGTGAGATTAACGGAGGCTTTCGGGGCCTTGGAACACAGATTTAGCTAGATTTACTTAGGATGACCTTTTGGGTCATCACACATAGGTGGTCTAAAGCCCCTTTATGAGCTTTTTAAATTCTTGTCCATTTTATATATTTATTTAAGAATACACACTATTAAATGTATGTGCAAATATTTGTTTATATATATATATATATATATATATATATATATATATATATATATATATATATATATATATATATATATATATATATATATATATATATATATGTCCCGACCACAAATCCTAGCAGGCCGTGATGGCGCCTATCATGGAACTAGGCAAGCCAACCATCACCTTACTATGCATTTGTTCAATTATGAGCGTTCACAATTTAATAATAAGCATGCAACCATAACATCAAATAATATAATTAAGTCTTAGCGTTCCAATATTAGCCTAAACAAACCTCCCAAGAACTGGAGTCAATAGTCATGAGCATCTAAGAATAAATAAATCTAACTCTACTAAAGCTATAATATATTTCTCTGAATCAAGTGCTAAAAACTTAATAAGGAAGGGGAGTGGAGAAGTTGTGGACGCTGAACAGCTACCTCGAAATCCCGTGAATCTGCAACTACAAGCAAGGACAACTACTGCTCCAGACCGTCACCTGAATCTGTGCACAGAGGCACAGGGAGTCTTTATGAGTACGCCAACTCAGAAGTAATGAAAATAATCACAGTCTGAGAATTATAAAACACACAGTACAAATACACAATTCCACAAACCAGTAAAACACCAAGTCACTAAGTAGTGTTCATCAAATAATAAGTTCGAAATCAGTTTCCAGAAATCCCTTGAAAACAAGTGCAATATCAGTATATCTCCATACAATTCTCAGTAAAACCAGTTTGAAAACAAAGTAAATCATAGTTCGAAAACTTAGTAAAATCATCATAATTCTGCCCCTCGGGCCAAAAATCATTTCTTGTAACATTTGCCCCCAGGCATTCTCTCAATCACTAAGTATCAATCATCACTCAGTATCAGTCCCGCGGGCAATCATCATCACTCAATAGGTACCTACAGCCCAAGCGTTATAACAACATAAGGCCTGAAAGCCTCCTCACCTATCTCATAAGGCCTGAAAGCCTCCTCACCTCTCTCATAGGGCCTGAAAGCCTCCTCAAAATATAGGCCCGAAAGCCTCACTCAGTCATACACTCTCAATTTGCCCTTAGGCCATAACATACCGGGTTCTCGACCCAAAACAATGTTTCATTTTTCAATAAACAGTATCAAAATACTCTGAGTGTCAAAACAATTTATTAGGAAAAGACTAAGTGTAAAATCATAGCATATCAGTGAGGAAAATATAGTAAACACAACCCCAAGGGGTAAACAAGTCGGCACTAGGCCCCAAACGTGGTTTACAGCCCAAAACATATCGTAATATATAATTACTAATTAACCATAGGCTTAAAAGTTGATTTAGCAACTCAATAGTCTCCTAAATGGGGAATATATTTCTAAAGTTCCAACCTTTTCATTTCAAAACCCGTGAAGGGTGCATAGTCCGGGGTTTCATACCCTCAGGACAGGATTTAAAGACATTACTTACCTCAAAACTAGCCCGGAAACTATTCCGCAATGCGCTTGCCTCTCGAATCAACCTCCGAAGGCTCCAAATCTACCAAGTTCAGATTTTTATCATCAATATATGCTTAAGGAACGAATTCCAATCGAAAGATATCAAATTTAGCTCAAAAATATGAAATTGGTCAAAACCTGACCCCCGGGACCGCGTCCCGAAACTCAGAAATTCTTATACAAAGTTGTTATTCATA